>JAIUJO010003821.1:0-27500 GCA_023846275.1 Vanilla planifolia | reverse complement strand
AGGTAAATTTAAACAATGAAATAAAATGAAGTAATAAGGACATAAAATTTACATGAGAGGTGAGTTAGAGGTTCATAGTAATATAACTTAATGAAAGAAAAACATTTTAAGAAATATCAAAAACTCTGTAGGAATATCACAATCAAATATACTAAGTAGATTGCATGTAGGACATTTGATCGCTAAATAAGCTAAGAATTTAAATATGTCTTAAAACATTTTAAAACTCTAAAAAATAAAATATTTCAAACGATAAAAATAAATATTTAGTGAGAGAGAGCGTGTTGAGATGAGTTTAACAACATTTCTCCTATCTCATATGGACCTCATTTAGTATAATTGTTAATTAAAGAAAATAAATAGTCATAAATAATAATAAATTGTTTAGAGTTTCACAAAGAAAACAAATGAAAGTAAAAGAGTTTGATGAGAAGAGAAAAATAGCATTCTTACCCATCAAATCAACTATATATCAAAATATCATATAAAGAATACAAAAATTGTAGAAAATGCAACTTTTAAAAAATAAAAAATCAGCATTATTTACATGGAGCTCCTCGAGTTTATTACGTTGATGTTTATTTTCTATCGATCAGGTCTTATTTTTAATTACTACGAATTACCAAAGTAAACAAGCATAAAGAGTAGTAAGTTTTGATTATTGTTTTAATCATATAATAAGTCTAAAATATGATAAATTCATGCATTTAAATGTGCCTAAATAATAGTGACGAAAAATTTACATAAGAGAAGAATAATAATATGTCCAGGTTAAAGAAATTTTAAAAAACGAAATAAATTATACAAAATGCTACATTTATAAATGCTTAAAAGATAGAGCACAACAACCTTATTCTTCAAATAATGCATGAAACAAAACAATCAATAAGACATGCCAAATGTTAAGGAAATTAAATATTTTAGAATTTTAAAATGAATTTTTAATTAAAGAACTCCTAGAGTTCTGTCTAATGAATATTTTTTGTCTCTATCGAGGCACATGTGGAAGAAACAATATAAACTAAAGCAATACAATAACATTAAGGTAATATAATAGTCAACCAATAAGAGATATGGAGTTACATAGTAATATGATAAAATCAAATAAAAACATTTGATTTCTTTGGTTTTTTTGCGGGAAAGTTGTGTTTGAGGACACTAAGGAGACCAAAGTGTAATATTCTCGAGCATCAAATCTTTCATGAATAAAAATAACTTGTAAAACATGCCAAAATCATAAAAAAGAAAATATATAAAATGTAAAAAAATAATATTTAGGTAATATAACTCATCGAGATGATTCTGACGACATTTGTTTTATCCACACTTGACCTCATTTGGCATTATAAGTATATTAAAAAGTAAACATGCATAAACATAAAAAAGTATTTATATATTAGGCTAATCCCTATCAAAACAAAAATGACAAAATTTTAGGCATGAAATAAAATAAGTCAATCGAATATAAATGTCAAATCAGAGGGGAATTATAGTTAAGTTGTAATACAAAAAAAAAGTAAAACATGATTAAAAATTAAAAAATTATACGAGAATGTTGCATCCAAATATACTAAGGAGAACAACTGTGACATCCTTGACTACTAAATGATTCATAAATTAAAATGTCACATAAAGAATATCAAAACACTAGAAAAGAAAATATTTAGAAAATGTGACAGTGAATTTTTAATCGGATAGTGCTTGTCGAGCATGGCCTCATGATGTATGTTTCATTTAAACAAGACCAATTTTTGAAGTACTGATTATTGAAAAATTAAATTAACAAAAGTAATAATAAGTTATAATTTTTAATATTTTTTGAAATATGTATTAAGTCTTAAAAAAATTTAAGCAATGCAAAAAAATAGTACATAAAATTCATCTGAAAGGCAGATTAAAGGTCCATAGTATTATTACCAAGTGAAAGAGAAAACTTTTAAGAAATAACAAAAATTATATGCGAATACTACATTCCAATATACCAAGATGATTAAGTACAACATCATTGATCATCTAATAAGGTATGGATTGAAATATCTCCAAAAAAAATTTCAAAACTCTCAAAAATAAAATATTTAAAAAATATAAAAAATTAATGTTTAAGTTTAGCAAAGCACATCGAGAAATGTAAAATGACATTGCTCTAACTTAAGTTAGACTTAATTTGGAATAACTATGTGTTTAAAAAAATAAACAAAATAATATAATAATAAATTATTCTTTAATATTAAGAAAATATATATTAAGATTTAAATGACATAAATTGAAACTATGTAATATAAAAAAATCAAAGCAATGTAATGGTCACATTAAAAGATTTATGAATTTAATAAGTAACTCAAGAAATCAAAGAAAAAAGTTAAAGAAAAGATTTAAATTGTAATTCAAATATGCATTCAAATACTAATTGATCAAGTGTAGCATCTTCAACATCAACATCAAAATGATTGAAAAATATTTGCAAAGCATACCAACAATAAAGAAAATATAATATTTAAAAATATAAAAATTAATATTTCATATGATAGAGCTCCATGAGTTTACTCCTATAAAATTTACTTCATCTCTTCTACATTTTATTTGGAATTACAAAGAACTTATGAAACTAAACCTAAATAAATAAAATTATTATTTTAATTTTAAGAAAATTTGTCAAAGCTAAAATAAGATAGATTAGATCTATATTATATAACTTAATATATATGGGGAAAATTAGATTTTCATCAAAAGTGAAGCAAATGAAACTTGATGGAATGAGATAAATTTTATGCGAATGTAAAATTCTAACAAAATAAGGAGATCAAATATAACATTCACAATCATCGAGTGAACTACTAATAAGAAAATCTCATGTTAACTACACAAATCATAGAAACAAAATTAGAACTATAAAATTGAATATTTAATTAAGTGGATCTTGTTAAGATGAGTGCACTAAACATTATTTTTTAACAATTAGACCTCATTTATAGTTATTCTTAATTACTAAAGTAAACAAGCATAAAGAGTAAAAAATTTTGACTTAAATATTATCTAAAAATATAATAGCATTGAAATATGGTAAATTGATGCAATTCAGTATGCCTAAATAAAAGTTATGTAAACATCATATGAGAGAAGAATGATAATATAACCATGTGAAAAAATTAAAGAAATTAGAAAAAGTTTGCAGGAAAGCTACATGTTGAGATGCTTAATAGATCAATTATAACTACACTGGTCATTGAATAAGGTACAAATAAAAATATCTCATAAAGCATGTCAAATGCCATGAAAATAAAATAATTAAAAAATGAAAAATTACAACTTGAAGTCACATAAATGGAGATTGCAAGTTGTATAATAATATAACTAAACCAAACAAAAAAATATGACAAAATTAGATAAACTATTCATGAAAGTTGCATTCCATCATATTAATGAGACCCAGTGCGGCATCGTCAACCACCACATGAGGCATACCATAAACCTCATAAAAATATTTAAAAATTTGAAAAGGAATTATTAATGTGTTAAAGATCATTGCATTTGGACAATTGAACTTTTTTTGGAAAGATGATGAATTACCAAAACAAATAAGCATTATTTATGATATTAATTTAACATTAAAAATTAAATATCAAAGTAAAAATAAAAAAATTAAAGTTGTATAATATAAGATAATCAATGTGATGTAAAGGTCACAATGGAAAAGATTTCGAGATTCATTATAATATATCCGAAAAAAAGATTTGAAGAAATGAAATTAATGTTATGGTAAAGTTGCCTTCCAATATTGTAAAGCGATGAAGTGTAACATCCTCAAACCTCAAATCTAGTACAAATTGAAATGTTTTGTAAAGAATGGAAAAATTAAAAAAAAATAAGGTATCTAAAAGTATAAAATTGAATATTCCATTTGATAAACGTCTTCCAAAGGAGTCAAAGACTATTTAGTTTTGTCTCAATCAGGTCTCAATTAGAATAACTATGAATTACAAAGTTAAATAAGCATATATCAGAATAAACTATTTAATGTAGACAAAAGATATATTAAAATTGAAATTTGATAAATTGAAGAAGCATAATATTGAAAAGTTATATTCTAAGATATTATGATGATGTAGCCAAGCATCCTTAAACATCAAATCAAGTATAAAAAAATGCTTCATAAAAACCTTTAAATCCTATCAAATAAAATATTTTAAAATATAGAAATGAGTTTCTAATTAGATAGAGTTTGTCATGAAGGTTCTAATGGCATTTGCCTTATCCGATAAGGTATCATGTTAAATTACTATCAATTGTCATAGAAACTAATCTTGACAGACAATAAACTATTATTTGTAATATTAATAAAATGTATATTAAGGCTAAATGAGCTTAGTTGTAGATATATAATGTAACAAAATCAAGGCAATATAAAGTTCATGCAAGAGAAGAATTAGAGTAAGATAGTAATATAACAAAATTAAAGCAAAACATTTGATGAAAAATAATAAATTGTATAAGAGGGTTGTAATCAAACACACTAAGGAGATTTGGTGTAGCATACTCAATCATCAAATCAAGTACAAATTTAAATATTTCACAAATTGTGCAAGAACTTATGAAAGTAAAATATTTAAAAATATATAAAATTCATTATTTAATTGAAGAAATATTGTGGTGAGTATGATGGCAGCTGTTTGATCTCCTTAGGACCACGTTTGTAATAACTATGAATTATCAAGCTAAATAATGAAAAAATGATAAATTATTTCTTTTAATTTTAAGAAAATATATAATAAAGCAAAAATAATATTAATTGAAGCAATATGATAAAATCAAACCAAAGCACGTATAAGTCACATGAGTAAAGAATAAGAGATTTTTTGTAATAAAACAAAATCTACAAAACTCCAGAAATAAGAAATATGCATTCCATGGTACTAAAGTTTAACAAAATAATGTATGAATCCCAATGTCGAATATGCTTTCCAAAACTCCAAAAAATAAAATATTTAAGAAATATAAAATCATGCATTGAATTAGATAACTATAAATAATCATTTATAATCTTAAATCATTATTTTGATTTTAAGAAAATATATTTAAAAACTAAATTAGAATAAATTGAAGCAATATAATTATCCAAATCAAAGCGATATAAAGGGCAAATAGGTGAAGAGTTACAGTTGCATAGTAATATAACAATCAAAAGGGATACATTTTGATAAATGAAATAAACTATATGAGAAATTGTTATTACAAGATGCTTAGAAAATCAATTATAGCATTCTTAATCATTAAACTAGGCACAAATAAAAATATCATGTAAAGCTTACAAGAACTATATAAAATAAATATTTAAAAATATAAAAATAAATATTTAATAGTATAGAGCGTATTGAGATGATTCCAATGATATTTATTTTTCTTAGAATAGATCTTCGCTGTAAATTACTATTTATTACAAAAGTATTTTTGCATAAATAATAGTAAGTTATTATTTTTTTAATATTAACTAAAACATGTATTAATATATAAATGAATTAAATTAAAAAGCTACAACATAACCAAATAAAGGGGCATAAGGATCACATGTGAAAACATTAAGGTAACAAAGTAATACAACCAAATTAAAAAAAAATAGAAGAAATAGTGTAAATTATATAACAATTTTGGATTGCAAGGAACTAAGTTCGAACAACATTCTAGATTGACAGATATGGCACAAATAAAAATATCTCATAAACTATGCCTAATTTCTAGAAAATAAAACATTTAAAATAATAAAAGGTAATTTTTAATTAGATAAAGCTCATTGACATGAGTCTAATGATGTTTATTTTTTAATCATAACCTAATTATGAGTTACTATAACTATAATTAGCAAATAAAAATTTATTATACTAAATTTATTTTTTAATTTTATATAAATAAAAATTAAAGCTAAAAGTTGATAAACTAAAGCAATGTAGTAAAATCAACATGTGGCAAAGGTTGCACGAGAGTAGAATTTCACTCTTAATAATATAAAAAAATCAAAGTGAAAAAGTTCAATAAATGGTATAAATTATATAGGAATGTTGTATTTTATTATATATACGAGATCAAGAGCGACATCTTTCACTACTAAATTAGGCATGAATAAAAATCTCTCGCATTCATAAACAATAGAAAAAATATTTAAAAATATAAAAGTGAATATTTAATTTATAAACATCATTGTGATAAGCCCATCAATATTTGTTTCATTTCCATTATGCCCCATTAAAAGTTTATATGAATTGTAAAATTAAATAAGAATAAACTATTTCTAAAGTATTATTTTAATTTTAGGTATATATATCTTATTGCTAAAGTGAGATATATTGAAGAAGTATAATGTATCCAAAACAAATTGAGATAAAGGTTACATTAGAGGAGATTTGGAGTTACATAATAATATAAGCAACTTAAAGCTAAAGATTTAAACAAATGAGATTAATTGCATTTGAAAGTATCAAGGAGATTAATTGCAACATCTGGGTCATCAAAGTAGAAATGAATCAAAATTACTTCAAATATTCAAAAAACATAAAAATAAAATATTTAGAAATTTCAAAATTAATATTTAATTAGATATAGTTCATCAATTAAGTCCAATGAGTTTAGTTTTATCTCGATTAGACTCATTTTGAAATATAAAAATTATAAAAGTAAATAAGAGTAAATAATAATAAATTATTTTAAATATTCTATAAATATAAAATGAACGTAAAATTAGATAAATTAAATGTATGCAATATTATAAAATTGAAGAAAAATAATCATCAAAAGAGAGGAGAATTATACTTCATAATAATATACCAAAATAAAAAATAATAAATTGTTCAAATTAACTAAATTTTATTGTAGAAATGTATTCAATATGTTGATAAGATCAAGTTTAATGTCCTTGGCCTGCAAATTAGGTACAAATTGATAAGTGACATAAGACATGCAAAAACTTTAGTCAAATAAAATATTAAAAATAATAACATAAGTATTTGTATGGATAAAGCTCATTAAGACAAGTTTAGTGACTCTTATGTAATATTCATTAAACCTTATTTGGAATAACTATAAATTATTTATTATTTAAATGATAATTTTCTATTATTTATGCTTATCTAGTTCTGGTAATTGATAATAATTCCAAATGCGATTTGAAAGAAATGAAATGAATTTTATTCCAATTGTTTAAACGTGTTATATATAATTAAATATTTATATCTTCATAATTTTGTACAAATTATTTTTTAAAGTTTTTGTATTCTTTATGGGACATTTTGATTAAAACCTGATCAGATGATCAAGTGTGTTACATTCGATATAGAAAATTTACCTCATTTCTTCAACTTTTTTCTTTGATTTAGTTATATTCCTACAAAACTCTAATTTTCTTTTGTGTGATCATTACATGTCTTTATTAAATTATGCTTCTTCAATTTATCACATTTTTAATTTTAATATATATTTATCTAATTTTAAATTTTTTTAATTATTTATTTTAATTTTTTTTGTTACTAATAGAAATTTCTAATGAGGATGACTTTAGATGAAACAAGCAGCACTAGAGTTATCTTGGAAAAAAATGTCAAATTAAGTAATTATTTTTTATATTTTTAAATGTTTTATTTTTTAATGGTTTAGGTAGGTTTTGTGAGACATTAAATTTTTACTTGATTTGAAGATGAAGGTTGTTATAGTCAATCGCCATGGTTTTTCAGGAATGTAATTTGTTTTTTATAATTTATCTAATTTCTTGAAATATTTTACTTTGATTTGGTTATTTTATCACGTAACTCAAAATATTATTTCATATGATGTATACATTGTATTTATTTAGTCATATTAAATTTTTTTAATTTTTCTCATTTCATCCTTGTTATTTATTTACCAAACATTAAGGTGATAATTTATTATTATTTGAGTTTTTTGTTGTCTACAATTCATAGAAATTCCAAAATGAGATTCAATTGAGGCAAAACAAATATTTTGAGGCTTGTTAGAGAGTTTTATGTTATTAAATATTTTTTTGTACTTTTTTCAATATTTTTAGTTTTTTAATATCATGGCATGTTTGGGGAGATAACTCAATTAACATAAGACCTTAAGATCAAAAATGTGATTCTTTCTCCTTTTAATATCTTGGAGTGCAACTTTCTCCTAAATTTTATCTTATTTCTTTCAATTTTGTACTTTGATTTTCTTATATTATTATGAAACTCTAAATCTACCATCATTTGAAATTTGAAACATGACAATTTTGTTGTATTAAAATGTTTTAATTTACCTCATTTTTAATTTAACATATATTATCTTAATATTAAAACGATAATTTATTATTCGTAATGGTTTCTTATATTTTCAATTTGTAAAAACTCGAAATGTGGTATTATCAAGATAAAAAAATAATCATTTAACTCATCTCGTCAATATTTATCCAAATTAAACGAATATTTTTTTATTATTTAGATATTTTATTATCTAGAACTTTGAAATAATATATAAACATATTTCAAATCACATTTTATTTGATGATTGAAGATATTGCACTTAATCTTCTTAGTATCTTTGAATGATATATTTTTTATTGAATTTATCTAATTCTTCAATTTTTTTACTTTGATTTGGTTATATTACTAAAGCCTCATTTTTTCCTCAAATGCGACCTCTACTTTTTTTTCATTTTGTTATAATACATTACTTTAATTTATCACTTTTTTGGTAGAATATAAGTTTCCATTATATAATTATAATAATTTATTATTATTTATGTTTAATAGCTTTGCATATTCATAGTAACCCTAAATGATGACCTATAGAAATGAATTAAATGTTTATGCACTTGCCTTGATTAGATATCTCCTATTAAATAATAAATTTTATAGATTTCATTTTTTGTGATTTAAACACATTTTAAGAGGAATTTTTATTCGTATGAGATTTGATGAATGGGGATGTTATACTCGGTCTTCTTAGAAACTTTTGAATAATTTGTCTTCTTTTATTAACCTTTTTAGGATTGAATTGTTATACAGTTATGTAACTCAAGATCTCCTCTCTTTGATGTAGTTATACTATATTGCTTTAATTTTTTACATTTCAACTTTAATACATATTTACTTAATATTTAAATAGATATTTATTGTTATTTATGTTTATTTAACTATGTAGTTCATAACAATTCTAATAGACGTCTAATTAAGATGAAAAAATAATTAATAGACCTGACTCGAAGAGCTCTATGAAATTAAATATTTAGTTATACAATTTTTTTCCATGGTTTTTCGTGTTTTTTGGGACACTTTTATTCACATCTTATTTTCGTAATCGAGGGTGTTATCCTTGATCTACTTACTATCTCCAAATTTAGCTTTACCATTAAATTTGTCTTGTTTCTCAAACTTTTTCCACTAATTTCATTGTATAACAATTTAAATATATGTATCCTCACAAGTGACCTTTGCATCACTTTGATGTGGATAAATTACATTCCTTCAATATTCGAGATGCTTTTTCGGGTGGGAGTCTTTCTTGAGAAAGGTTATATAGGGACGGCGACTTTGAGGAAAACTCCTTTCGTTCAGTACGATTCTACCTTTTAGTGCACTTTCCACTATTGATTGACCGTATTTCTTCAATTTATCATATTGTTCATTATGGTTATTTACTTTGGGAATTCTTTGTAGTGTAAACAAGGTTAAATAGAGAGAAAACAAACACATTAGGCTTACCACAATGAGTTTTATCTAATCAATATATATTTTAAATATTTTTAAATATTTGTTTTTATAAAGTATGCTTTATGAGATGTTTCCATTTGCATCAAATTTAATAAATGAAGACATAAAAATTTGTCTTTTTGTAACTTCTATTCCAGTTTTCAAGTACAACTTATTTCATTTTTTCAATGTTTTTGCTCTAGTTTTTTCGTATGACTTTGAAGCACTAATTCTCTTATCGAGTGATTTTTCGATCTCTTTAATTTGATTATTTCATATTACTCTAATTAGTCACTTTTTTGTTTATTATATATTTACTTAATTATTAAATGATAATTTATTTTTATTTTTGTCTTGTTATTTTGATAATTAATAGAAATTTTAAATGATTGTAGATTAAGAGGAAACAGACTTTCTTGCACTCATGTCAACGACTCTATAAATTTAAATACTCACTTTGTATTTTTAAATATATTATTTTTTAAGGTTTATGCATTTCTATGAGACATTTTTACTTTTATGAGATTTCATAATCTAAGATGTTATACATAATTGTAGTGTTATTTTGAAGTTTATCTTACTTATAAAATTCATCTTATTTCTTCAAAATTTTTTATTTGATTTTGTTATATTCTAACAAAACTTTAACTCTTTATGCTTATAATCTTTGCACCTCTTTGATTTATTTATACTACTTTTCTTAAATTTATCTCATTTCCAATTTTATAAAGATTTATTAAATATTAAAATATAATATATTATTATTTACTTATATTTAATTTGGTAATTTGTCGTAACTCATAGATAAGTTAGATCAAGATAAAATAAATATCTTACACTAATCTTGTCCTGCTCAATCTATTGAAGTAACAAGATTTATGTTTTTAAATATTTTATTTTCAAGAGTTTTAGTAGTTTTTATAACACATTTCAATTTTTACTACAATTGATGATTTATGATTTTACGCACCATCACAAAAATACAATGGACATGAACTTTCTTGTACAATTTTTCTCAATTTTGTAAATTTTTTTGTTTGCTTTGGTGATATTATATTTCTTCAGTTTATCTCTTTTTAGCTTTATATTTAAATTTATATGCTTAATATTCAAAAATAATTTCTTATTATTAATGTTTTTTTTGTTATGTTATTGTCAGTTTGTTCAAACAAAGTTCAATCGAGGCAAAATACACCTAATTGGTCTCTTCTTAACATGCACTATCTAATGAAATAATCATTTTTGTATTTTCAAAAATTTTGTTTTTCATGATTTTGTCACTCTTTACGACACATTTTGGTTCATGTCTAATTTTATGACTAAGTACCTTAAACTCCATATCTTTATTACTTTGGGATCCAAATTTGTTGAACAATTTATCCAATGTCTTCCAAATTTTTACTATGGTATGGGTTTATTGCCGTATAACTTTAAATCTCATCTTGGGTGACCATTACTTGTATTTGATTTGGTTTGATTATGATCTACAATTTATTTCAATTTAACCATATTATATACATAATTATAGTCAATATTTAGAAATATTTTATGATTATTTTTTTACTTAATAAGATATTTATATTCTATCATATTTGATAATCAAGGATGTTACACATGATCCCTTTACTATGTCGGAATGTAGGTTTAGAAAATAATTTTTCTTTCCTTCAAATGTTTTGTGATTTTGCTATTTTATTTAATGTGAAATTGTAATTCTTCTATGATGAATATTTTCATTACTTTAATTCTTTTATATGAAATTACTTCAATTTTTTAACGTTTTAGCTTTATTATGAATTTACTTAATTTTCAAATGATAATATACTAGCATTTATGCTTATTTATTTTGTAAGTCATAGTTATTCAAAATAAGGTTAGAACGAGGAAAAATAAACATTATTAGTTTGTTTCATTGAGTCCTATATAACAAGATATTTATGTTTATATTTTCAAATATTTTATTTTATTTTTTTTGAGTTTTGGCATGATTTACAAGGAATTTTCATTTGTACTTAATTTGATGATCAAGAATGTCACTCTCGTTGTTTATAATATCTTCAAACATAGTCTCTCATGTAATTTGTCTCATTTATTCAAATTGTTAACTTTGATTTTTCTATATTCCTATAAAACTCTAATTGTCCTCAAATGTGACAATCACATTAGTTTCAGATTGATATATTATATTTCTTTAATTTATCTCATTACAACTTTTCATATGTTTACTTGATATTACAACAATAAACTATTATTTTTTATTTGTTAAAAAGTACTAATTCCAAACGAGATTTGATTAAGACAAAACTGATGCCCTCATACTAGTATTGTTGAGCTCCAATGTAGTGTTAATTTTTATTTATTTAAATTTTTTTCTCATTTTTTGGTAATGTTTTACAATATATTTCACAATTTACTAGATTTAAAGTCAAAGGATTTTACACTCGATCTCCATAGTATAGGAATGCAACTTTTCATATACATATCTTTCTCTTGAAATGTTTTGAATTAATTTTATATTTTTAAATAAATTATTTTTAAGGTTTTGGCATGCATTACATGGCCTTTTAGTTGTTTCCTAATTTGATCATTAAGAAGGTTGTAGTCTCTCTCTATAGTGTCATGGAATACTACCTTTTTGGAGTATTTATTTTATTTCTTGAAAGTTTCATTATCATTTGGTTTTACTCTTTTAAAACTCGTTCTTCCCCCACATGACCTTTATATAACATTCATTTTGTTATATTATATTTCTTTAATTTTTCTCCTTACAACTATATTATTTATTTACTTGATATTAAAATATAAATTTATTATTATTTACCTTTATTTTTTTTTGGCAATTAGTGGTAATTTGAAATGAGGATTCATTAAGGTGAAGCTAATGCCTTTGGACTGACCTCCATAAGCTCTAATCAATGAAATTTTTATTTTCATACTTTTAAATATCTTCTTCAAGCTTTGCTAAGTTTTATGAGGCATTTTTAATATTACAAGATTTAATGATCAAGGAAGCTTCACTGCATCTCAATTATATCTAAGAATGAAACTTTTCCATATCATATTTATCATTTCTCAAACTTTTTTACTTTTCTTTTATTTTTTAAAAAATATTATTTTCCAAGATTTTGCCTTGCATCATGAGACATTATGATTTGTGCATAATTTGATGATCGAGAATGTTACACTCGATCTCTATACTATCTTGTAATACTACTTTTCCATGCATTTTGTCTTATTTTCTTCAAAGATTTTTCTTTAATTTAATTATATTCTGATAAAACTCTAATTATCATCTTATGTTAACTATAAACAACTTTTATTTTGTTGCATTGCATTTCTTTAATTTATTTTATTGTAGCAGTATTATGTATTAAGTTAGTACTAAAATAATAATTTATTATTATTTATCTTTTAAATTTTTATAATTAAAAGTAATTATAACTAAGGTTTGATCAAAACAAAACATATGTCGCTAGGTTGGTCTTAGAAACTTCAATCCCATGAAGTATTAATTTCTACATTTTTAAAAATCATTTTCTCAATTTTTTTATTTTACTAGACCTTTCAAAATTTACAAGAATTTACAATCAAGGATGTTGCACTTGATTTCCTTAGTATATTAGAATGCAACTATTTTGGCACAATTTACCCAAACTTTTGAAACTTTTTTCTTTGATTTTGTTATATTACCACATAACAAAGACAACTCCCTTATGTAGGCTTTACATCGCTTTCATTTTACTGTATTGCATTTCTTAAAGTTTCTTCATTTTAAATTTATGTGTATTTACTTAATATTAAAATAATAATTGAAATTATTTACGTGCATTTATTTTTGTAATGTGCAATAATTTAATATGAGGTCCCTTAGAGACAAAATAAACAATATTGAACTTATCTAAATGAGTTATATAAATTTTTTTTTTAATATTTTTGAAATATTTTCTTTTCTAACAACTTGACTTTTTTCATTAGAAACTTGCATTATTTGTTATTTCATAATTAAGAATGTTTCACTGAATGTCCTTAGAATCTAAGAATGAAACCTTTTTAGTCCAAATTATCTCATCTATTAAATTGTTTTTCTTTGATTTTCTTATATTACTTTCATAAAAAAAATCTTCTATCATGTAACTTTTAAATATCTTTGATTTGGTTATATCAAAATATTTGAATTTGTCTTCTTAAATTTTTGAATATATATTTACTTAGTATCTATAAAATAAGTTAGTTTTATTTGTGCTTACTTAGATTAATAATTCAAAGTTTTTCTCTATAAAATATGATCAAGATGAAATAATTTTCTTACAACTTATCTAAATGAAAATTATCTACTTAAAAATTCCTTTTCATATTTTTAAATATTTTACTTACGAATGCTTTGGCACATTTTTAAAGATATTTTGATTAATACATTATTTGGTGATTAACTATGTTATACTTGATCTTCTTTGTATCATGAATGTAATTATCCTTTAGTTTCTTATGTAATTTTTTAGATTTTTTTTCTTTCAATTGGTTACATTTCTTTGAAACTATAAACTCCTCATCTATGAACTTTACATTGTTGTTTTATTACAATTATGTTATATACCTCAATTTTTCGAATTTTTTGCATAAACATTTATTTACTTAAAGTTAATATAATAATTTGTTATTATAAGGTTTATTAAATTTTTAAATGTACAGTAATTTTAAATGAGATCTAATCAAGAGAAAATAAACATTGTCAAGCTTAACTTGAAAAAGAACCATCCAATTAAATATTCAATTTTAGATTTTCAAAAACGTTTTTTGTAGTTTTCCATGAATGACATTACATTTGTATATGTACCTAATATGATGGTTGATGTTGTTATACTTAATCTACTTCTTATTGTTCATTACGGCTTCCTAATACTATGTTTTCCAGTTAGTCGAATATTTCACTCTGATTTAGTTATATTATTATGAGACTATAATTCTTTAATTGCGTGACATTTACATTACTTATTTTGGTTATAATAAATTACTTGGATTTATCTCATCTAAATTTTCATATACTTTTTTAATTAATATTAAAATAGTAATTTTTTTATTCTTTATGAATTTTAAATTTTCTTAAATCTAAAAATTCAAAATAAGATTTGATAGAGTTGAAATAAACTCATTGGACTTATCTTGATGTGCTCTATCCAATTAAGCATTTTTTTAAGCTTTTAACAGGTTTTATAAGTCATTTTGATTTGTATTTGATTTGATGATTGAGAATGTTATACTCAATCTACTTAGAACCTTTGAGTTCAACATTCCTAATAATTTCACTAATTTCTTCAAGTTTTTTTTCTTATTTTGTTATATTTGTTTTTAACTCTAAATATTCTCTTATATGCCTTTATAATTCTTTAAATATGGTTTATTACTTGCTTCAATTTATCTAATTTCAATTTTAATTTTTTATGTACATAATATTAAAATAATATTTTTTTATTATTTATTTTTTTCTATTTAGAAATTCATAATAATTCTAAATGTGAACAAGTAAAGATGAAGCAAATGTTGCTGATCCTGTGTTGTCAAGCTCTACTAAAGTAAGCATTCAATTTAATATTTGTAAACGTTATATATTAAAATTTTTTTAAATAACTTATATGGAATTTTTATTTCAACCTTATTTGATGATCATGAATATTACACTCGATCATTTTAGTAAGTTGGAATGCAATGTTCTTATACATTTTATCATATTTCATTAAATTTTTTATTTTAATTTGGTTATATTAATGTGATAGTCTAAGTATCCTATCATTTGACACTTATGTAGTTCATAATTAATCTTAATGATGTCTTACTAGATGTAGCAAATCCTCTTGCACTCATCTAAGTGAGCTTTAGTAAATTAAATATTCTTTTTTATATTTTATAAAAATGTAAGATTTTGATATACTTTATGAAACAATTTGAATCATATGTAATTTCTTAATCAAGAAAGTTCTACTACACATCCTATGTTTTTTGGAATGACACATTCTCATGAAATATATCCTATTTCTTAAAATTTTTCTTATAAATTTTGTTTTACTACAATGAATTAATAATTCTCCACTTAGGTTATCTTTAGATTGCATTACTTTGGTTATATTATATTATTACTATTAACATCATTTCAAATTAAAAATTATTTTTTCTTATTTTTAAATGAATAAAATTTTAATTTCTACATATTTAATTATGTAATTCATAGTAATTCCAATGACATTAAATAGAGAAGAAAGAAATGTTGTCGGACTCATATGGATGAGCTCTATCAATAACATTTTTCAAATTTTGAATTTTTCAATTTCTAGGATTTTGGCATGTTCTACGAGTAATTTTTGTTCATACAAATTTGATGATCTTTAATGTTACAGTCAATCTACTCAGAATCTTGGAAAGAAGTTTCCTATACATTTTACTTCATTTCGTCAATTTTCTTCTTTTATTTAGTTATATTTAATTACTTAAATTTATCTCATATTTTAATTTTATAATATATTTTTAAGTTATTTAAATAATAATTTAATCTAATGGAGGTATGATCAATATGAAAAACATTAAAACTAGTACAAATAGTTATTTTCAAAATTTTGAATCTTTTATTTTCAAATGGTTTGGTAGGTTTGTGAAACATTTTAATTTATACAAAATTTGATGATTAAATATGTTACATTTGATCACCTTTCTATCTTTTAATGTAACATTTTATGCAATTTGTTTCACTTCTATAAATGTTTCACTTAGATTTGAGTATATTACAATGAAACTCTAATTCTCTTCTCTTGTCACATTCACAATTGTTTGCTTTGGTTATATTATATTGATTTAAATTATCTCATTTTCACTTTGATATTCATATTTATTTAATATTATAATAATTATTTTATATGGTTCTTAAATATGTAATTCATTATAATTCTAAATGAGGTCCTAGCTATAGAAACCAAACATTATTGGAGTCATGTTGCTGAGGTTTGTGCAAGAAAATATTCGTTTTTATATTTTTAAATATGTTTTACATTCTTCTTAAATGTTTTAGGAGATCTTTTGTTAATAAAGAAATTAATGATTAAGAACATTATACCCAATATTCATTGTATCATGGAATGCAAAATTCACATATAGTTTATATCATTTGTTCAAATGTTTCACTTTGATCTTTTTTATATTGCAATGTAATACTAAATCTCATATCATGTGATATTTACATCACTTTGATTTAGTTATACTATATTTCTTCAATATATCTCATTTCATCTTTATTATATATTTCTTTTATATTAAAATTATAATATATTATGATTTATCCTTATTTACTTTAGTAATGTTAAGTTTCTCTAAACCAGGTTCAATTAATAGCAAAAAACATCATTTGGCTCATCTTGATAAGCATTCTTCATTTATTAATTATTTATTTTCATATTATTAAATATTTGTTTAAGAGTTTTGTTAAAATTTACAAGACATTTTTCATTCATATATGATTTCACTATTGACTATGTTACAGTTGACACCTTAACTATCTTGGAGAGCAACTTCGTTATACAATTTATATAATTTTTTGAACTTTAAACTTAGATTTTCATATATCCACATTGTTTTGATTTAATTGTATTATATTGCTTTGGCATCTTTAATTTTGCTATGACATAAACATATATATATATATATATATATATATATATATATATATATATATATATATATATATATATATATATATATATATATATCTATGTGTGTGTGTGTGTGTGTGTATTAAACATTAAAATTATCAAATTTTATTATTATTTAATTTTTTGTTTTTGAATTTTGTTGTGATTTGAAATAAGGAATAATCAATTTGAATAAAGGTCATCATAATAATTTGAACAAGCTTTATGAATTTAAATATTATTTTTAATAATTTTAGATATGTTTTACACGGTATCTTGCAATGTCTAATAAAATATTGTAATTCATACCTCATTTAATAATCATGTATGTTACACTCATTGTCTTGACCATATTTGAATCTAACATTATGGTAAACTTTATCTCTCATGTTATCTTTAAATGTTGATGATTTGCTTATATTATATTTCTTTAATTTCGATTATTTTTATTTAATAGTTATTAAATTAATAAAAATAATAGTTTATCATTATTTTTGCTGATTTATTTGAAAATTATTAGTAATAAAATATGAGGTCAGCTCATGATGAAACAGAAGTCTTTGGACTTGGCCAAATGGTAACCCTGTAATTAAACATTCTCTTTTTATCTTTAAATGTTTAATTTTTTACCACTTTGGCACACTTTAAAGAAGGCATTTTATTTTGTGCCTTTTTTAATGTTTTTTGATTTTACACTTGACCCTTAATCATCTTGGAATTAATTGGTCATGTACAATTAATCTCAATTCTTCAAATAATTTGCTTTGATTTTCTTATATTACTATGAAACTCTAAATCTTCTTTCATGTAACCTTTACATCACTTTGGTATTGTTGTATTTTATTGTCATTATGTTATCTTACTTTTGTTTTAATGTATATTTGTATAATATTTTAAAAAATTATTAATTTTAATTTATGTTTAATTACTTTTGTAATTTTCAATCTTGAATAGTTCCACTAAATTAAAATTACATTTCTTATATTTTAAAAAGTTTTTTTTAAAATTTGTTTGCAAGCTTTACAAGTCATTTTGATTGATACTAGATGTGATGGTCAATGATATAATAGTCGATCTTCTTAGAATCTTGCACAACAATTTTCATACAATATTTATCACATTTCTTTTTTCATGTTCAATTTGGTTATATTATTTGTTAATTGAAAATCTACACTATTATAGGCCTTCAATCACTTTTATTTGTTCTACTGCATTATTTTAATTTATATTATTTCAACTTTAATACATATTTACTTATTATTAGGATAATAATTTATTATTATTAATGTTTATTTATTTTTTGTAATTCATATTTTCTTAAAACAAGCTTTGATCAAGATGAAACAAACATAGTTATACTTGTTTGAACTTGCTCTATCAGATTAAATATTCAATTTTAATTTTTTTCTATATTTTTTGGTTGCTTTATAAGATATTTTGTATATTACTTGAATTCTTTATTGAGAATGTTACAATTGATCTCATTATTATCTTGGATGGTAACTTTGCCAAACAAGTTTTCTTTTTTCTTCAAAATTGTGTCTTTCAATTGTTATATTGCAGTACAACTATAAATCTCCTCTCATGTGACATTTACATGTGTTCAATTTGGATATATTAGATTAATTTCCTTTATCTCATTTCAACTTTAATATTTTGTAATTAATATTAAAAGGATAATTTAATATTAGTTTTTCTTATTTATTTTTGAAATTTACTAAAAATTATACAAGATGTGATTGAGACAAATTAAATACCTTTGGATCGATCTGAACGACACCTATCAAACTAAAAAATTTAACTTAATATTTGCAAATACTTTATCAAATGACCTTAGGCACACTTCGAGAGATATTTTGATTCAAACCTAATTTAACAATTAAGAACATTATGCACAATCAACATAGTCTTATGCAATTTAGCTTTCTAATAAACTTTATCTGATTTCTACATAGTACCTTAGAATATAGTTTTCCTATGCACTTTATGTCCTTTTCACAATTATGTTGTTCTGAGTTAATTATATTACTTTTTAACTCTAAATCTCATCTCACACGAACTTCATATTGCTTTGATTTATCTTATTACATTAACTCAATTTATCAATTTTCAGCTTTAAAATCTATATTCATAACAATAAGATTTTAATATATAATTTTTTATGTTGATTTTTTTAGTAATTTGTACATACTTAAACCACACTTCAATCTAGTAAAAAGAAATGTAGTTGTAGTCGTCCCAACATGCTTTATCCATTATAATTTTTATTTTATTATTTTTTATTAATGTTTTTTACATGTTTTCAATACATTTTCTTTTGCACCTAGGTTGATGACCTTAAATATTAGGCTCGATTTCTTTACTAAAATGCAACTTTATCATTCAGTTTATCTTTTTTTTTCAAATGTTTTGCTTTTATTTAGTTGTATCACTATGTAACTTTAAATCTCATTTAATGTAACCTTTACATGTGTTGTATTTCAATATATTACTTTATTTCAATCTATCTCATTATAATTTGAATATTGATTTAATAAATATGAAAATAATACTTTATTGTTATTGTTTCCTATTTATTTTATAATTTATAGTAAATCAGAATGAGGTCTAAAAAGAGGAAAGAAATATTATTGGACTCATTTTGATCAGCTATATTCAATTAAATATACATTCTTACATTTTTTGAAAAACTCTTCTGTTCAAATTTTGTATACTTTATGAGATATTTCATTTCAAGTTTGTCTTTTTTTAAAAAATTTTTATTTGATATTGTTATATCACTATGAAATAATAAATCTTCTCCTACATGGCCTTCATGTTGCTTTCATTTAGGTAAATTAAATTGCTTTAATTATTCATATTTTTGTCTTATTATATATTTTCTTAGTATTATATAGTAATTTATTACTATGTGCACTTATACAAATTTCTAATTCGTTGTAATGAAAAAAAATAGGTTTGATCTATATGAAATAAACATCATTAAACTAATTTACAAGAGCTTCCTCTAGTTAATTATTCCTTTTGTTTTGTAAATATTTTATTTTGTAAGGTTTTAGTATTTTTTATGTGACATTTCAGGAACTACTTAATTTTACTATCAAGGTTGTAACCCTTAATCTCTTTGCTATCATGGAAATGAACTTTCTTAAAAACTTTGTACCTTATTTGACTGATGAGGTTGTTATTCACAATCCTCTTTGCATTATGGAAACCAAGTTTCTTCAATAAATTTTTTCCTTCAAATATATCATATTATTTATTAACTAGAGATCTCCTTGGTGTCTCATTGACATCATTTTGATTAGGTTTGTTGTACTGCTTTAATTTATCACTTTTTTCCTATAATATATATTTTTATTAATATAAAATAATAATTTTTTTATTATTTATGCCCACTTAGTTAGGAAATTTGATGGTCTTTAAAACATTGTCTGATCGACATAAAAGATTTTGTTTGACTCAGATTAGTGAGCTCAAAACTTTTTTGAATTTTTTATTTTCAAAACTTTTGTTGCATTTTATATGCATTTCAATCTGTACCAGATTTTGTGATCAAGGATGTCACAACTGAACTCCATAGTATAATGAAATTTAGCTTTGCTATATAACTTAACTCATTTCTATATTTTTTCATTCCTTAAGTTATATAAAATGAAAAATATTTTTTCTCTCAAGTGAACTTTACATCACTTTGATTGGAGTATATTAATAGTTTTAATTTACCTCATTTCAATCTTATTATATATTTATCTAGTAGTAAAATAGCAATTCTTTTACTATGTATGGTTATTTAACTTTGTAATTCACAATAATTCTAATGATATCCTATTGAGATGAAATGGACATTATCGATTTGTCTAGATGAACTCCAACCAATGAAATAATCAATTTCATATTTTAAAACATTTCATTTTTATAATTTTGGGTACATTTTGAGATTTTTTTAATTGTGCTTGATTTAGTAGTTTATCATGTTATTTTAGTTATATTTCCATGAAAGTTTATTTCTCTTGTCGTGCAAACTTTGGACCTCTTTGGTTTTTTTTATTTCACTGCTTTAATTTATCAACTTTTTGTGTTAATAATTATTTACTTAATATTAAAAAACCCTTTATACCTTTTTATTATGTAAGTAACTTTTAATTTTAAATAATTCCAAATGAGGTCTAATGGGATTGAAAAGAATTGTCATTGGACTCTTTTCAATGACCCCTATAAAACAAATATTCATTTTTATATGATTAAATATTTTCTTTTCTAAGGTGTTGGTATGATTTACAAGGTATTTTGATGAATACCTGATTACACTTAATATTTGTAGCATCTCGTAATACAACTTTGTCAAAAATTTATCTAATTTCATGAGAATTTTTTCTTTTATTATTTTACTTATTCACTCCAACTTTCACCTAATGTACACTTTACATCACTTTAGTATTTTTCTTTTAAATTTTAAATAAATAATTATTTTATTTATGGCTATTTATATTTATAATTCTCAATATTTTCAAACAAGATTAGATTGAGATAAGTCATTTTTCGTTAGACTACTCTCAGTGTGCCCTAAGTAATCAAATATTTATTACTATATATATAAATATTTTACTTTCTATAGTTTTAAAATTTTTTGCAAAATATTATGCTTCATACCTTATTTGGCATTTAATAATGAGACACTAAACTAGCTTTGTTAATTTGAATACAACTCTTTTACACAATTTATCTGATTTATTTAAAAATATCACATTAATTTTGTTATATTAATATGAAACATTAATTCTCCACTCTTGTGAGCCTTATGTCATTAGGGTTTAGTTATATTACATTATTTAAATTTATCTTATTTCAACTTTAATAAAAATTGACTTAATATTTAATATCATTTTAATATTATTTATGGCTATTTAATTTGGGAATTTACTATAATTCCAAATGAAGCATGATGTTAACAAAATAATATATCACTAAACTTTTCTTATTTAGATGTATCAAATTTATAGATTTAATTTATATTTTCAAATATTTTATTTTCAATTATCATGACATGCTTTATGAGACATTTTAACCTCTACCTTATTATACTGCTCAAGGTTCTTACATTGGATATCGTCAGTTTCTTGGAATATGTTTTTCTCACAAAATTAATTTGTTAATCTAAATTAACCTTTCTTGACCTTTATATCACTTTGTTGTTTTTACATTATATTGTTTTAATTTATCTTATTTTTATATAGTAATTTTTTGCTATGTTAGCTCATTTACCTCGGTAATTCCCGATTTTCCAAATGTCATTTAGTTCGGACAAAGCAAAAGTGATTGGAGTTATCTCAATAAGCTTTGACCAATTAAATATTTAGTTATATATATATATATATATATATCATTTTATATTATTTTTGCGTATTTTATGAGATTTGTTATTTCATATTTTTTAATGTTTGAGAACATAACACTCAATCTACTCAGTATTCTACAGTGCAACTTTCTTATCCAATTGACCTCTTTTCTTCAATTCCCTTTTTTTAGTTATATTATTGTGAAACTAAATCTTCCCTTTTATGATATTTAAATTAGCTAGCTTTTGATACACTACATTTTATAATTTCCCTAATCTCATCATTAATATATAATTATTTAATATGAAAATAATAATTCAATACTATTTTTTAATATTTACTATGGTAAAATTCATGAATTTCTAATGGGGAATTATTAGATGAAATAAGCATCCTTGGAACCAGCCCAATGAGATGTTTTTAATTAAAAATGAGTTTTTATATTTTCAATCCTTAATTTTTTGGGATGTCGGATTGCATTATGAAATTTTTTGATTTATACCTTATTTCATGACTAAGGAAGTTATAGTGGATCTACTTAGTACTTGGAATTCAACTTTGTCATATAATTTACACCATTTCTTGAAATCCTTCACCTAGATATCATTAAAAAATAGTGAAACTAAAATTCTCCTCTTTTTTACCATTACATTAGTCTTATTTGGTTATATTATATTACATATATTTATCACATTTCAAATTTCATATATACTTGCATAATAATGCAATGATAATTTAAGAATATTTATGCTCATGTAACTTAGTAATTTGTAGTTATTCCAGATGACCTTCATTCGAGATGAATCAACTAGCCTTGGACTCATCTTCACTAGCTTTATTCTATTAAATATTTGTTTATATATTTTAAACATATTTTATTTTCTAGAATCTTAGCATGCTTAATGAAACATTTTAATATGTTTATCTTAAACATGCTCATCTTAATACCATCAAAAGGAAAATTATCATATAATTTATCTCTTTTTTTTAAATGCTTCACTTTTGTAAACTTATATTATTATATAAATCTAAATCACTCATGGGATCTTTATATCACTTTAATTTAGTTTTTGTTATAATTTTTCAAATAAGCACTTTTTAGCTTTAACATATATTTCTTAATATTTAAATAAACTTTTTTTAGTATTTTAATAACCCTTACATTGATAAGTTTAGTTAACTCCTAATGAGATTTGAACTATCAAAATAAATATCATTAGACTTACCGATAAAATCTCTATTCTAATCAAGGATTCATTTCTATATTTTTATAAATATTTTATTTTCTAAGATTTTTTATGTTTTATCAAATATGTTGACTTTTATTGATTTAATGATGAAAGATGTCATAGTAAATATCTTTGGTATCATGGAATGCCAATTTATAACATAATTTATCTCATTTCTTCAAATTTTTTTCTTAAATTTTATTAAACTATAATGAAACCCTAATAATCTTCTTATAATAACTTTACAATGCATTGAAAATGTTATATTATATTGTTTCATTTTATCTCATTTTATCTTCAATATATTTTCAATTTCCTTTAAAATAATAATTATTTATTATTCATTCATATTTACTTTGGCGATTTGTAGCAATTGAAAATGTGGTTTGATGGAAATACAAAAAAAACATCATTGGATTTGTCTCAATAAGATCTATCAAATAAAAAATAAATTTTATGTTTTTAAATATTTCAATTTTTATGAGTCATTTCATTTCATAATTTGTTTCAAATTAAGGATGTTATAGTTGACCTCTTAATTCTCTTGGAATGCAACTTTTATGTGCAATTTATTTTACTTATTCAAATCTTTTTTTGTTTGGTTACATAGCAATGTAACTCTAAATCTCCTCTCCTATAATGTCTACATTACTTTGATTTAGTTATAGAACAATTATTTAATTTATCATATTTTTGTTTTAATATACATCTGTTTGACAATAAAATAATAATTTCTTATTATTTTAGCTTATTAAAATTTTAATTTATAATTATTATAAATTATCACTAATTAAGAGAAAACAAACATACTTTGGGTTTCACAATGTGCCCTATCCAACTAAATAATTGTTTCTATATTTTTAAAATATTTTTTAATTTTTTGAGTTTTGGAATCTTTGCGAGATATTTCAAAAGAGACATTAATTGATTATCGAGGAAGTTTCACTTGTCACTTTAAAATCTTTAAGTGAAACATTACCATATAATTTTTCTCTTTCCCTCAAATAATTTATAATTCTTCAACTTACAATATTTTAGCCTTAGTATACCTTCACTTAATATTAAAATAATATTATTTTAATATTTATGCTTTTTACCTTGTTAATTAATTGTAATTCTTAGTGGGGACTGATTTGACAAAATAAACATCTTTGGACTCATTTGAATGATTTTTATCCATTTTAAAATTTCTTTTTTTATTTTTAAAAAGTTTATTTTCTAAAATTTAGGTACACTTTACAAAACCTGTCAACTTGTACTTAATTAAATGATCTAGGATGTTACACTCAATCTCTTTAGCATGTTGGCTACATATTTTACAGACAATTTATCTTATTACATCAAATATTTGACTAAATCATTATTATGTTCCAATGAAACTCTAATTCTCTTCTTGTGTGGCTACACATCACATTGATTTCGTTATGGTACATTACTTCAATTTATCTCATTTATCTTTGATATATTTTTAAGTTATATTAAAATAATATTTTTAATCATTAATTCTTCTCTTCTTTGGTAATTTGTTGTAATTACAAATGAGGTTTGTTGGAGAGAAAACAAAATCTTTGCATTCACCTCATCTAACTCTATGAAATAAATGTTAAATTTTATATTTTAAATATGTTTTTAAGTATTGGCATACTTTAGCAATAACTCTTAATTAATAACTAATTTGATGATTACAATTTACACTTTATCGCTTGGGTATCTTGAAATGCAACTTTCTTGCATAATTTATCTCACATCTTCAAAGCTTCATTTTGATTTTGATATATAACCATGAAACTCTAAATCTACTCTCTTGTAATGTTCACATGATTTTTAATTTTATCTATATTGGCAATTAATAATAATTACAAATGAGTTTTGATCTAGATGAACAAACATCACTTATTTATATTTATAACTAATTCTAAATCTCTTATCATGTGACCATTACATGTCATCCTATTGGTTATATTACATTACCGTAATATATGTCTTTTCAACTTTAACATAAGTTTACTTGAAATTAAAAATAATAATTTATTATTATTATAACTTAATTATTTTTGTAATTTGTAGTACATCTTAACAAGAACAAATCAAGATGGAATAAATATTGTTGGACTTCTCTCAACCAGCTCTAATTAATTAAATATTTATTTTATATTTTTGAATATTTGTTTTCTAGAATTTTGACATGTGTTATGAAACATTTAGATTCATACCTATTTTAATGTTCTATGAGCAATAGTCAACCCCATTAGTATTTTATATGGCAATATTACCACATTATTTACCTTATTTTTTAATATTTATCACTTTGATTTGTTTTATTTTTAATGTTACCATATCTCTCTTATTATGTGAACTCATCATTTTGATTTGGATATATTTCATTACATCAATTTCCTTTATTTTCGTTTTACTATGCATTTCCTTTTCAACAAGCTAATATTTTTTATTATTTAAACTTATTGTTTTTTGTAATTTAGAGTAATTGAAAATTAATATCCAATAGGTACAAAACAAACATTATTGTCCTCATCTCAACAAGCTTAATCATGCATGTTAAACTTCATCATGTATGTATCTCTGAATGTAGGTTTCCACTAAAATTTACCTAATTTCATCAAGGTTATACTATTATATAACTATAAAATATCCCCTCATTTGGCTTTTGAATTGGCATTGATTTACTTATATTATATTGCCTCAGTTTATTTAATTTTACCTTTATTATATTTTTACTTCCCATTTAAAAAAACAAATAATAATAGTTTATTTTTACTTACTTTGTAGTTGTTATTAACACAAATCCTGGTGTAATCAAAGTATATGAAATACCATTTGTCTCATCTCGACCAGTTGTGTCAAATCATGTTTAAATTTTTAAAATTTATAAATTGTTTCTTAAATTTTGAATTTTTACGATTCATTTTGATTTTTCTCTAGCTTAATAGTCGAGGATGTTAGACTCTATATCCTTTCTAACTTCGAATGAAAAACTTTCTTATATAATTTATCTCATTTTGTAAAAAGTTTTGCCATCATTTTGCTTTCTTAACATGTAACTTCCAATTTCCTCTAATGTGACATTTACATCACATTGATTTAGGAATATACATTACATGAACTTCTTTCATATAAGCTCTCTAAACTTTTTACTTAATATTAAAATAATAATTTATGGTTACATGTGTTTATCTATATTTACAACTAATAGAAAATCGAAACGAGTTCTGGTCTTCTTAAAATAAACATTGTTGGACTCATCTCTATGAGTTCTATATAGTTAAATATTTATTTTTATTATTTTCATTCTCATATGATTATATTTTTAGCTAGTTCTAAATCTCTTATCATGTGATCATTAATGTCTTTCATTTGGCCATATTACTTTGCTTCAATTTATCTTATTTCAATTTTAACATATGTTTAGTTAAAATTAAAATAATAATTTATTATTATTACTACTTCATTTCTCTTTTAATTTGTTGTACCTCTCAATAAGGACAAATCAAGATGGAATAAAAGTTGTTGGACTATACATGAAAGCTCTAC
>JAIUJO010002518.1:35000-38542 GCA_023846275.1 Vanilla planifolia | reverse complement strand
CTTCTTCTTCACCTTCTTATTCTTCTACTTCTTCTTTTTCTTCTTCTACTTTTACTTCTTCTTCTACCTCTTGTTCTTCTTCTTCTTATTCTTCCTCTTCTTCTTCTTCTTCTTCTTATTTTCCTTCAATTTCTTCTTTTTCTTCTTCTTCTCCTTCTTCTTCTGCTTCTTCTCTTTCATGTTCTACTTCTTCTTTTCGTTTTTTGCCATCTCCTTCTCCTTCTTCTTTTGCTTCTTGTTCTTGTTGTTGTTCTTCTTCTTCAAATTTCTTCTTCTTCATCTTCTTCCTCCTCCTCTTCTTCTTCTCTTCTTCTTCTTCTTCTTCTTCTTCTTCTTCTTCTTGTTCTTCTTCTTCTTCCTCTTCTTCTTCTTCTTCTTCTTCTTCTTCCTCCTCCTCCTCTTCTTCTTTTTCTTCTTCTTTTTTTTCTTCTTCTACTTCTTCTTCTTCTTCTTCTTCCATTTCTTCTTCTTCTTCTACTACTGTTTCTTCTTCTTCTCCTTCTTCTCCATCTTCATCTTCTTTTGCTTCTTCTTCTTCTTGTTTTTCTTCTTGTTCTTCTTCTTCTTCTCCTCCTTCGTCTTCTCCTTCTTCTTCTTCTTCTCCTTCTCCTACTGTTTCTTCTTCTTCTTCTCTTACTTCTCCTTTATCTTCTTCTTCTTCTTTATCTTCTTCTTCTCCTTCTTCTTCATCATCATCGTCATCTTCTTCTTCTTCTTCTTCTTCTTCTTCTTCTCCTTCTTCTTCCATTCCTCCTCCTTGTTCTTCTTTTTCTTCTCCTTCATCTTCCCTTTTTTTTACTTCTTCTTCTTCTTCTCTTCTTCCTCTTTTTCTTCTTCCTCCTCTCCTTCTTTTACTTATTCTTCTACCTCTTCTTCTTCTCCATCTTCTTCTTATTTTACCTCTTCTTCTTCTTCTACTACTTCTCTTTTTCTTCTTTCTACTCTTCTTCTTTTTCTACTTATTCATCATCATAATCATCTTCATCTTCTTCTTCTTCTTCTTCTTCATCATCTTCTTCACCTTCTACCTCTTCTTCTTCTACTACTACTTCTTTTTCCTCTTTTTCTTCTCCCTCTTCTTCTTCTTGTTCATCTTCTTATGCTTCTTCTTCTTCTTCTTATTCTTCTTCTTCCTCTTTTTCTTCTTCTACTTCTACTACTTCTTCATCTTCTTCTTCTCCTTCTAATTCTTCTTGTTCTTCTTCTTCTTCTTTTTCTTCTTTTGCTTCTCCTGCTCCTTCTTCTACTACTTTTTCTTTCCCTCCTCCTCCTTTTACTTCTCCTCATTCTTGTTTTTCTCCTTCTTCTCCTTCTTCTTCTTCGGCTTCTTCTTCTTTTTCTTCTTCTCTTCATCTTCTTCTCCTTCTTTTCGTTCTTCTTCTCCTTCTTCTTCTCCATCTTCTTCTCCTCTTTCTTCTCCTCTTTTCCCTACTCCTTCTCCTCCTCCTCCACTTGCTCCTCCTCCTCCTCCTTCCTCTCCTTCTTCTTCTTCTTCTTCAACTTCTTCTTCTTTTATTTCTTCTTCTTCTTCTTCTTCTTCGTTATCTTCTTCTTCTTCTTCTTCTTCTTCTTCGTTATCTTCTTCTTCTTCTTCTTCTTCTACTTCAACTTCAATGGCAACTTCTTCTTCTTCTTCTTCTTCTTCTTCTACTTCTTCCTTTTCTTCTTCTTCTTCTTCTTCTTCTTCATCTTCTTCTACTTCTTCTTCTTCTTCCTCTTCTTCATCTTCATCTTCTTCATCTCCTTATGCTTTTTCTTCTTCTTCTTCTTCTTCTTCTTCTTCTTCTTCTTCTCCATCTCCTTCATATTCTTCTTCTTGATTTTCCTCTTCTTCGCCTTATCCTTCTTCTTCTTCTTATTATTATTATTTTTCTTCTACTTCTTCTTCTTCTTCTCCTTCTCCTTCTCTTTCTTCTTCTTCTTTTTCTTCTTCTTCTTCTCCCCTTCCTCCTTCTTCCTCTCCTTCATCTTCTCCTTCTCCTTCTTCTTCTCCTTCTACTTCTCCTTCTTCTTCTTCTACTACTTCTTGTCCTTGTTCTACTCCCCCTCCTCCTCCTTCTTCTTCTTCTTCTTTTTCTCCTTCTCCTTCATTTTCTCCTTTTCCTTCTTATTCTTTTTCTCCTCCTTAATTTTCTTCTTCTTCTTCTTCATCATCAAATTCTTCTTCATCATCGTCATCTTCTTCTTTTTCTTCTTCTTCTTTTTCTTCTTCTTCTTCTTCTTCTTCATCTTCTTCTTCTTCTACTTCTTCATCATCTTCTTCTTCTCCTTGTTCTTTGCCTTCTTTTTCTTCTTCTCCTTCTTCTTCTGCTTCTTCCACATCTTCTTCTTCTACTTCTTCTTCTTCTTCTTCTTCTCCATCTTCTTCTCCTTCATCATCTCCTTCTTCTTCTCCATCTTTTTCCTCTTCTTCTCCTTCTTCTCCTTCTTCTTTTCCTTCTTCCTGTTATTCTTCTTCTTCCTCTTCTGCTACTATTTCTTCTTGTTCTTCTTCTTGTTCTTCTTCTTGTTCTTCTTCATCTTCGTCTTCTTCTTCTTCTTCTTCTTCTTCTTCATTTTCTTCTTCTTCTTCTTCTTCTTCTTCTTCTTCTCCTTCTTCTTCTTCTCCTACTTCTTCGCTTTCTTCTTCTTCTCCTTCTCGTTCTCCATCTTCTTCTTCTTTTTCTTCTTCTTCTTCTACCTCTTCTTCAACTTCTTCTTCTTCTTCTCCTTCTTCTACTTGTTCTTCTTCTTCTTTTTCTTCTTCTTCTTCTTCTACTTCTTCATATCATCTTCTTCTTCTTCTTATTCTTATTCTTTTATATCATCATCTTCTTCTTCTTCTTCTTCTTCCCCTTCTCCTTCTTTTATTTCTTTGTCTTCCTCTTCTTCTTGTTCTTGTTTGTCTTCGTCTTCTTCTTCTTCCACTTCTTTGTCTTGTTTTTCCTTTTCTTCTTCTTCTTATTCAACTTCTTCTTCATCTTCTTCTTCTTTATCTTCTTCTACTTCTCTTCATCTTCATCTTCTTCTTCTTCTCCTTCTTCTTCTCTCTCTTCTTCTCCTTCTTCTCCTTCTTTCTTCTCCTCCTTCTCCTCCTCCTCTTCCTCCTCCTCCATCTCCATCTTCTTCTACTTCATCTTCTCCTTCCTCTTCATCTTCTTCTGCTTCTCCTTCTTCTTTTACTTCTTTTTCTTCTTCTTCTTCTTCTTCTTCTTCTTCTTCTTCTTCTACTTCTTTTTCTTCTTTTCTTCTTCTTTATATTCTACTTCTTCCTCTTTGACTTCTTTTTCGTCTTCTTCTTTTTATACATTCTACTATAACTTCTTCTTCTTCTTATTCTTGTTCTTGTTCTTCTTCTACTTCTTCTTCCTTTTCAACTTCATCTTCTTCTTCTTCTTCATCTTAATTATCTTTTGCTTATTCTACTTCTTCTTTTTCTTCTTCTTCTTCTTCTTCTCCATCTCCTTCTCTTTTTTTTCTTCTTCTTGTTCTTCTTCATTTTCTTCTTCTTCTTCTTCTTCTTCTTCTTCTTCTTCTTCTTCTTCTGCTTCTTCTTTTACTTC
>JAIUJO010002518.1:20000-22500 GCA_023846275.1 Vanilla planifolia | reverse complement strand
AAGTAGTAATAGTAGTAGTTGTAGAAAACGAAGAGGAAGAAGATGACGGAGAAGAAAAGAAGAAGATGATCAATAAGAAGAAGGAGAAGAAGAAGAAGAAGAAGAAGAAGAAGAAGAAGGCGATGAAGAAGAAAAACAAGAAGAAGTAATAGAAAAAGAAGTAGGAGAAGAAGAAGAAGTAGCAAAAAAAGTAGGAGAAGAAAAGAAAGAAAAAGAAGAGCAAGAAGAAGAAGAAGAAGTAGAAGAGGAAGAAAAAGAAGAAAAAAGAAGTAGAAGAAGAAGAAGACAAGAAGAAGAAGAAGAAGAAGAAGTAGAAGAAAAACAAGAAGAAGAGGAGGAAAAAGAAAATGAAGAAGAAGAGGAAGAGGAAGAACAAGAAGAAGAACAAGAACAAGAAGAAGAACTAGAAGAAGAGGAGGACGAAGAAGAAGAAGAAGAAAAGGAAGTAGATGAAGAAGAAGTAGAAGAAGAAGAAGAAGAAGAAGAAGAAGAAGAAGAAAAAGAAGAAGAAGAGGAAGAAGATGAAGAAGAAGATGAAGAAGAAGATGAAGAAGAAGAATTAGAAGAAGCAAAAAATGATGAAGAAGAAGGTGATGAAGACAAAGAAGAAGTAGTAGCAGGAGTAGAAAAAGAAGAAATAGAAGAAGAAGAAGAAGAACAAGAAGAGGATGAAGAAGAAGAAGAAGAAGGGGAAGATGATTAAGTAGAAGAAGTAGAAGATGAAGAAGAAGACGAAGAGGAAGAAGAAGAAGAGAAAGAAGACGAAGAAGAAGAAGAAGAAGAAGATGAACAGGTAAGAGAAGAAGAAGAAGAAGAGGAAGACGAAGAAGAAAAAGAAGATAAAGGAAAAGATGAATTAGAAGAAGAAGAAGAAGAAGAAGAAACAGAAATTAAAGAAGAAGAAGAAGGAATTGAAGTAGAAGAAGGAGAAGAATAAGATGAAGAAGAACAAGAAGTAGAAGAAGAAGATGAAGATGATAATGATGATGAAGAAGAAGAAGAAGAAGATTAAGAAGAAGAAGAACTTGAAGAAGAAGAAGAAAAGAAGAAGAGGAAGAAGAAGAAGAAGAAGAAGAAGATGAAGAAGAAGAAAAAGTAGAAGAAGAAGATCGCGTAGAAGAAGAAAAAGATGAAGAAGAAGAGGAAGACTATGATGATGATGAAGAACAAGTAGAATAAGCAACAAGAAGAAGAAGAAGAAGAAGGTGAAGAAGAAGACGAAGATGATGATGGTGAAGAAGAAGAAAAAGAAGAAGAAGAAAGAGGTAAAAGAAGGACAAAAAGAAGAAGAAGAAGAAGATTAAGAAGAGGAAGAAGAAAAAAAAGAGGAAGAAAAGTAGAAGAACAAGCAGAAGAAGAAGAAGAACAAATAGATAAAGAAGAAGTTGAAGAAGAAGAAGGTGAAGAAGAAAAAGAAGAAAATGTAGAAGAAGTAGAAGATGACGAAGAATTGCAAGAAGAAGAAGAAGAAGAAGAAGAGAAAGCAGAAGATTAAGAAGTAGATGATGAAAAATAAGTAGAAAAAGAAGAAGAGGAAGAAGTGGAAGAAGAAGAAGAAGAAGTGGAATTTGAAGAAGAAAAATAATACGAAGAAGAAGCAGTAGAATAATAATAATAATAATAATAAGAAGAAGAAGATGTATTGGAAGAAGAAGAAGAAGAAGAATTGGAATATGAACAAGAAAAATAAGAAGAAGAAGAGGATGTAGAAGAAGAAGTAGAAGAAAAAGAAGGAGAAAAAGAAGAAGTAGAAGAAGAAGAAGAAGAAAAAGAAGAAGAGGAAGATGAAGAAGAAGTAGAAGAAGATGAACAAGAAGAAAATGAAGTAAATGAAGTAGAAGAAGAAGAAAAAAGAAGAAGAAGAAGAAGAAGAAATATAAGAAGAAGTAGAAGAACAAGAAGGAGAAGAAAATGAAGAAGAAAAAAAGATGAAGAAGTAGAAGAAGAAGAAGAAGTAGGAGAAGAAAAATAAGAAGAAGAAGAAGAAGAAGAAGAAGAAGAAGGAGAGGTAGAAGAAGAAGAAAAAGAAGAAGAAGAAGAAGTAGTAGTAGAAGAAGAAAAAGAAGAAGAAGAAAAGGAAGAATTGAAAGAAAAAGAACAAATAGAAGAAGAAGAATTGAAAGAAGAAGAAGAAGTTGAAGAAGAAGAAGAAGAAGAAGAAGAATTGGAACAAGAAGAAGAAGAGAAAAAAGAAGTAGAAGACAAAGAAGAAAATACGAATAAGAAGATGTAGAAGAAAGAAAAAGAATTAGAAGGAGAATATGAATAAGAAGAAGAAGAAGAAGTAGAAGAACAAGAAGTAAAAGAATAAGAAGAAGAAGAAGAAGTACAAGTAGTAGAAGAAGAAGAAGATTAAGAAGAAGACGAACAAGATGAAGAAGACGAAGAAGACGAAGAAGAAGAAGAAGAAAAAGTAGAAGAAAATGAAGTTGAAGAAGAAGTAGATGAAGAAAAAGAGGAAGAAGAAGAAAATCGAGAAGAAGAAGAAGAAGAAGAAAAA
>JAIUJO010002140.1:35000-38549 GCA_023846275.1 Vanilla planifolia | reverse complement strand
TCTTCATTTTCTTCTTCTTCTTCTTCTTCTTATTCTTCATCTTTTTCTTCGTCTTTTTCTTCTTCTTCTTCTTCCTCATCTTCTTCAGCTACTACTTCTTCTTCTACAACTTTTCATCTACTTCTTCTTCTTCCTTTTCTTCTTCTTCCTCTTCTTCTTGTTCCTCTTCTTCTTCTTCTTCCTCCTCCTCCTCTTCCTCTTCTTCTTCCTTTAATCTACTTCATCTACTTCTTCTTCTTCCTCTTCTTCTTGTTCCCCCTTCTTCTTCTTCTTCTTCCTTTTCTTCTTTTTCTTCCTCTCTTCTTCTTCTTCTTCCCCTTCTTCTTGTCCTTGTTCTTCTTCTTCTTCATCTTCTTCTTCTTTTTCTTCTTCTTCTTCTTCTTCTACTTCTTCTATTTCTTCTTCTTCTTTTTCTACTACTACTTCTACTTCTTCTTCTTCTTCTTTTGCTTCTCCTTCTTCTACTTCTTCTACTTCTTCATCTTCTTCCTCTTCTTCTTCTTCTTCTTCTTCTCATTATTCATCTTCTTCTTCTTCCTCTTCATCTTCCTCTCCATCTTCATCTTCTCCTTTATCACCTTCTTTTTCTTCGTCTCCTTCTTCTACTTCTTCTTCTACTTGTTCTTCTTGTTCTTCTTGTTCTTCATCTTCTTCCTCTTCTTCAACATCTTCTCCTACTTCTTCATCTTCTTCTTCTCCTTCTTCTTCTTCCTCTTTTTTCTTCTTCTTCTTCTTTTCCATCTTCCCCTTCTTCTTCTCCTTCTTCCTTTTCTTCTTCTTCACCTTCCAATTCTTTTTCTTCTTCTTTTTCTTCTTCTTCTTCTTCTTCTTCCTCCTCTACTTCTTCTTTTTCTTCCTCTTTTTTGTGTTCTTCTTCTTCTTCTTCTTCTTCTTCTTTTTCCTCCTCTTCTTCATCTTCTTCTTCTTCATCCTCTTCGTCTTCTTCTTTTTCTTCATCCTCCTATTTATATACTTCTTCTTCTTCTACTTCTTCTTCCTCTTCTTGTTCTTCTTGTTCTTTTTCTTGTTCTTATTCTTGTTCTTTTTCTACTACTACTACTTCCCCTTCTTAATCTTCTTCTTCTTCTTCTTCTTCTTCTTCCCTTCTTCCTCTTCTTACTCTTCTTCATCTTCCTCCTCTTCTGCTTCATCTACTTCTTCTTCTTCTACTTCTTCTTCTTGTTCCTCTTTGCCATCTTCTTCTTCTTTTTCCTCTCCATCTTCTTCTTTGTCTTCTTCTTCTACTTCTTCTTCTCCTTCTTCTTCTTCTTCTTCTTCTTCCTCTTTTTCCTCTTTCTCCACTTGTTCTTTTTCCTCATCTTCAACTTCTCCTTTTCCTCCTTTTTCTTCATTTTTTTAATGTTCTTCCTCTTTGCCTTGTTTTTCCTCTTCCTCTTCTTCCTCTTCTTAATCTACTTATTCTTCTTCTTCTACTACTTCTTCCACTTCTTCTTCTTGTCCTTCCTCTCCTTGTCCTCCTCCTTCTTCTTCTTTTTGTTAGTATTCTTCTTTTTCTCCTTCTTTTTCTTCCTCTTCTTCTTCTTCATCTTCTTCTTCTACTCCTCTCTCTTCTTCTTCTTCTTCTTCTTCTTCTTCTTCTTCTTCTGCTTCTTCTGTCTCTTCTTCCTCTTCTTCTTATTCTTTTTCTTCGTCTTCTTATACTTCTTCTTTTGCTACTTCCTCTTCTTCTTCTTATTCTTCTTCTACTCCATATTTTCTTCTTCCTCGTCTTCCTCTTCTTCTTCTATTTCTTCTTCTCCTTTTTCATCTTCTTCTTCTTCTTCGTCCTCTTCTTCCTATTCTCTTTCATAATCTTTTTTCGCTTCTTTTTTTCCTCCTCTTCCTCTTCTTCTCCCTCTTCTTCTTCTTCTTCTTCTTCAACCTCTTCTTCTTCTACTTCTTTTTATTCTTCTTCTTCTTCTTCTTCTTCCTCTTCCTCTTCTTCTTCATCTATGACTTCTAATTCTCCATCTTCTTCTTCTTTTTCTACTTCTTCTCCTTCTTTATCATCATCATCTTCTTCTTCTCCTTCTACTTTTCTTCTTCTTTCTTCCTCTTCTCTTCTTCTTCTTCTTCTTTTTCTTCTTGATCTTCTTCTTCTTGTTCATTTTCTTATTCTTCTTCTTCTTCTTCTTCCACCTCTTCTTCTTCTTTTTCTTCTTCTTCTTCTTCTTCCTTTATTCTTTTTCTTCTTCTCCTTCTTCTTCTTCTTCTTCTTCTATTTCTTCTCTTTCTCCTTCTCCTTTTACTTCTTCATCTTCTTCTTCTTCTTCTTCTTTTCTTCTTCCTCTTCTTCTTCTTCTTCTACTTCTTTTTCTACTTCTTTTTCTTCTTCTTCTTTTTCTTCTTCTTCTTCTTCTACATCTTCTTTTGCTTCTTCTCTATCTTCTTCTTCTCATTCTCCTTCTCCTACTTCTTTTTTCCTTCTTCCTCTTCATCTTCTTCTTCTTCTTCTTCTTCTTCTAATTCTTCTTCTTCTTCTTCTTCTTATATTTCTTCATTTCATCATCTTCTTCTTGTTCTTCTTCTCCATTTTCTTCTTGTTCTTCTTGTTCTTCTTCTTCTTGTTCTTCTTCTTCTTCTTCTTCTTTTTCTTCTTCGTCTTCATCTTCTTCTACTTCTTCTCCTTTTCCTGTCTTTTCTACTTCTTCTTTTACTTCTTCTTCTTCTTCTTCTTCTTTCCCTTCATCTTCCTCTTCTTCTTCTTCTCCCCTTTCATCTTCTTCTACTTCTCCTCCTCCTCCTTCTTCGACTTCTTGTTTTTCCTCTTCTGCTTTTCTTCTTCTTCCACTACTTCTTCATCCTTCTTATCTTCTTCTTCTTCTTCTTCTTCCTCTCCTTCTTCTTCTTCTTCTTCTTCTTCTTCCTCTTCTTCATTATTTTTTTCTACCTCTTCTTCTTTTTCTTCGTCCTCTTCATCTTCTTCCCCTTCTTCTTTCTTCCTCTTCCTCTTCTTTCTCTTCTTCTTCTCCTTCTTCTTCTTCTTCTATTTCTTCTTCTTCTACTTCTTCTTCTTCATCTTCATCATCTTCTTCACCTACTTCTTCTTCTTCTCCATCTTCTTTTTCCTCTTATTCTTCTTCTTCTTCTTCTTCTTTTCCTTCTTATTATTCTTCTTCTTCTTATTCTTATGCTTCTTCTTCTTCTTATCCCTTTTCTTCTTCTTCTTCTTTGTTTACTTCTTCTTCTCCTTCTTCTGCATCTTATTCTTTTGCCTCTCCTCCTTCTTCTTCTTCTCTTTCTTATTCTTCTTCTTGCTCTTCTTCTTCTTCATCTTCTCCTTCTTCTCCTTCTTTTTCTTCATCTTTTTCTTCTTTTTCATCCTCTTTTTCTTCTTCTACTTCCTCTTTTTCTTCTTCCTCTTCTTCTCCATCTTTCCCTTTTTCTTCTTCTTCTTCTTCTTCTTCTTCCTTTCCTTCTTCATCACCTTCTTCATCTTGCTCTTCTTCTTCATCTTGCTCTTCTTCTTCTTCTTCTTTTTCTTCTTCTTCTTCTTCTTCTGCTTCTTCTTCTTCGTCTCCTTCTACTTCTTCCTTTTCGTCTTCTCCT
>JAIUJO010002140.1:27500-30000 GCA_023846275.1 Vanilla planifolia | reverse complement strand
TTTTCTTGTCATTCATCTTCCCCTTCTTCTTCTTTTTCTTCTTCTTTTTCATCTTCATCATCATCTTCTTCTTCTCCTTATTCTTCTTCTCCTTCTTCCATAGCTTCTTATTTTCCTCCTCCTCCTTCTTCTTCTTCTTCTTCTTCTTCTCCTCCTCCTCCTCCTCCTACTCCTCCTTCTTCTACTTCTTTTTCTTCAACTTTTTTCTTTTCTCCTTCATCTTCTTCTTCTTCTACTACTAATGCTTATTCTTCTTTCACCTCTTCTTGTTCTTCTCTCCCTTCGTCTTCATCTTCTTCTCCTTCTTCTTCTTCTTCTTCTTCTTCTTCTTCTTCCTTTCCTTCTTCTATTTCTTCTTCTTCTTCTTCTTCTTTTTCTTCATCTTTTTCGTCATCTTCTTCTTCTTCTTCTTCTGCTTCTTCTTCTTTGACCTCTCCCTCCTCTTCTTCATGTTCTTCTTCTTCCACCTCTTCCTCTCCTTCTTCCTTTTCTTCTACATCTTCTTCTTCCACCTCTTCTTCTTCTTTCACTTCTTTTCTACCTCTTCCTCTTCTTGCTCTTCATCTTCTTCTTCTTCTACTTCAACTTTTTTTTCCTTCTTTTCTTCTTCTTCTTCAACTTTTTATTCTTGTTCTTCTTCTTCTTCCTCTTCTACTCCTTCTTCTAGTTCTTCTTATTATTATTATCATTCTACTTCTTCTTCTTCTTCTTCTTCTTCTTCTTCTTCTTTCTCTTCTTCTTTGTTCTCTTCTTCTTCCAAAGATTCTTCTTCATCCTCTTCTCCTTTTTCTTCTTCTTCGTCTTCTTCTTCTTCTCCTTCTTCTTCTACTACTTCTTCTTCTTCTTCTCTTTCTACTTCTTCTACTTCTTTTTTTTCTTCTTCTTCTCCTTCTTCAACTTCTTCTTTTTCTTTTTCTTCTTCGTCTTCTTCTTCTTCTTCTTCTTCTTATTTTTCTTCTTCTTCTCCTTTTTACTCCCCTTTTTCTTCTTCATCCTTTTCTTCTCCTTCTTCCTCTTCTTCTTCTTCTTTAACATCTTCCTCTTCTACTTCTTTTTCTTCTCCTTCTTCTTCTTTCTCTTCTTCTTCCTCTGCTACATTTTCTTCTTCTTCTTCTTGTTATTCTTCCGCCTCTTCTTTTACTTCTTCTTCTTTTTCTTCTTCTTCTTTTTCTTCTTCTTCTTCTTCTTCTTCTTCTTCTCACTCTTCTTCTTCTTCTTCTTCCTCTCCTTCTTCTTTTTCTTTTTCTTCTTCATCATCATCTTTTCATCTTCTTCTTCTTCTTCTTCGCCTTCTTCTCCTTTCTTCTTCTTCTTCTTTTTCTTCTTCTTCTTCCTCTTCTTCCTCTTCATCTTCGTTAACTTCTACTTCTTCTTCTTCTTCTTCTTCTCCTTCTCCTTCTTCTTCTTCTTCTCCTTCTCCTTCCCATTCTTCTTCTTACTCTTCTCCTTTTTGTTCTTCTTCTTATTATTCTTCTTCTTCTTCTCCTTCTTCGTTGTCTTCTCCTTCTTCTTCTTCTTCTTCTTCTTCTTCTTCTTCTTCTTCATTTCTTGTTGTTGTTGTTGTTGTTGTTGTTTTTCTTCTTCTTTTTCTTCTTCTTCTCCTTCTTCTTCTTCTTCTTCTTCTTATTCTTCTTCTTCTCTTTCTTCTTCTTCTTCTTCTTCTTCTTTCCTCTTCTTGTTCTTCTTGTTCTTCCACTTCCTCTTTTTCTTCTTGTTATTCTTCTTCTTCTTCTGCAACATCTTCTTCTGCAACATCTTCTTCTGCTTCTTCTTCTTCTTCTTCTTCTTTTTCTCCTTCTTCAACTTCCTCCACTAATTCTCCTTCCTCATCTTCTTCTTCTTCTTCTTCTTCTTCTTCTTCTTCCTCTTCTTCTTCCCCTCCTCCTCCTCCTCCTCTTTCTTCTTCTTTTTCCTCTACTTCTTCTTCTTCTTCCTCTTCTTTGTCTTCATCATTATCTTCTTCTTCTTCTTCTTATTCCTCTTCCATTTCTTCTTCTTCTTCTTCTTCTTCTTCTTCTTCTTCCTCTTCTTTCTCTTTCTCTTCTTGTTCTTCCTCCAATTCTTCTTCTTCTATTTCTTCTTCTTTCTCCTTCTCTTTTACCTCTTCTTCTTCCTTTTCATCATATTCTTCTTCTTCCATTTCTTCTTCTTCTTCTACTACATCTTCTTCTTCCTCCTCCTCTTCTTCTTCTTCTTCTTCTTTTCCAACTTCTTCTACTTCCTCTTCTTCTTCTTCTCTTCTTCATCTTCTTCCTCTTCTTCTTTTTCTTTCTCTTCTTCTTCTTCTTCTTTTACTTCTTCTTCCTCTTCTTCTTCTTCTGCTTCTCTTCCTCCGTCACCTTCTCCTTATTCTTATTCTTCATCTTCTCCTATTACTCCTCCAACTTCTTCTTCCTTTTGTTCATCTTCTTCTGCTTCTCCTTCTCCTCCTTCTTCTTCCTCTTCTTCTCCTTCTGCTCAACCTTCTTCTCCTTCTACTAAATCTTCTTCTTGTTCTTCT
>JAIUJO010003818.1:27500-35000 GCA_023846275.1 Vanilla planifolia | reverse complement strand
GAAGAAGAGAAAGAAAAGGAGGATGAAGAAGATGAAGAAGAAGCAAAAGAAGAAGAAGACGAAGAAGGGGAGGAAGAAGAAGAAGAAGGAGAAGAAGAATAAGATGAAGAGGAAGAAGAAGAAGTATAAGATGAAGAATAAGGAGTAGTAAAAGTATAACGAGAAGAAGAAGAAGAAGAACACAATGATGAAGAACTAGAAGAAAAAGAAGAAGAATAAGTAGTAGTAGTAGTAGGAGAAGAAGAAGAAGAAGAAGAGTAAGACCAAGAAGAACAGAAAGAAGAAGAAGATGAAGGTGAAGAAGAACCAAAAGAAGAAGAAGAAGATGATGTAGGCCAGGAAGAAGAAGAAGATGAAGAGGAGGAAGAAGAAGAAGATGAAGAAGAGGAAGAAGATGAAGAATAAGAGGAGGAAGAAGAAGTAGAGGAAGAAAAAGAAGAAGAAGAAGAAGAAGAAGAAGATGATGATGCTGATGTAGAAGAATAAGAAGATGAGGAGGAAAAGAAGAAGGGTTGGACGAACAAGAAGAAGATGATGAAGAAGAAGAATAGGAAGAAAAAGATGAAGAAGAAAAAGAAGAAGAAGGAGAAGAAGACAAAGAAGAAGAAGAAGAAGAAGAAGGAGAAGGAAAAGTCGAAGAAGAAGAAGAAAAACAAGATGAAGAAGAAGAGAAAGAAGTAGAAGAGGAAGAAGAAGAAGAAGAAGAAGAAGACGAGGAAGAAGATGAATAGTAGAAAGAAGAAGAAGTAAAATAAGAAGAAGAAGAAGTAAAATAAGAAGAAGATGAAGAAGAAGATGATGAAGAAGAAGACGAGGAAGAAAAAGTAGAAAAAGATGAAAGAGAGAAGGAGAAGAAGAAGAAGAAGAAGATTTCGAAGAAGAAAAAGGAGAATAAGAAGATGCAAAAGAAGGAAAAGGGAAGAAGAAGAATGAGATGAAGTAGAAGGAGAATAAGGAGAACAAGAGGAAGATGAAGAAGAAGACGAAAAAGAAGAAGACAAAGAAGAAGAAGAGAACACGAAGAAGAAGAAGAACAAGATGACGAAGAAGATGAAGAAGAAGAATTAGAAGAAGATGAAGACGAAGAAGAAGTAGAAGAAGAACACAAAGAAGAAGAAGAAGAAGATGGAGAAAAAGAATAACAAGAAGAAGAAGACAAAGCGGAAGAAGAAGATAAAGAAGACGAAATAGATGAAGAAGAAGAGGAAGGAAAAGAAGAAGAGGAATTAAAAGAAGAAGAAGAAGATGAAGAAGAGAAGTAGATGAAGAAGAATAAGAACAAGAAGAAAAAGAAGAAGAAGAAGAAGATGATGAAGAAAAAGTGAAAGAAGAAGAAGAAGATGAAGGAGGCAAAAAAGGTTAAGAGGAAGAAGAAGAAGACGAGGGTGAAGAGGAAAAAGAAGAAGAAGAAGAGGAAGAAGATGAGAAGAAGTAGTAGAAGAGGAAGAAGATGGTGATGATGATGATGATGAAGAACTAGAAGAAGATGATGAAGAAGAAGATGAAGAAGAAGATGAAGACATATTGGAACAAGAAGAAGAACAAGACGAAGAAAAAGAAGAGGAAGATGATGAAGAAAAAGCGAAACAAGAAGAAGAAGATGAAGAAGAAGAAGGAAATGAAGCAGAAGAAGAAGTGGAAGTAGAAGAAGTAAAAAATGAAGAAGAAGAATAAGCAAAAGTAGAAGAAGAAGTAGAAGAAGAAGGCGAAGCTGAAGAAGAAAAACTAGAAAAAGAATAAAAACTAGAAAAAGAACAAAAAAAGAAGGTAAAGAAGAAGAAGTAGAAGAAGAAGAAAGAAGAAGAAGAAGAAGAAGAAGAAGAAGAGGATGAAGAAGAAGAGAAAGAAGTAGTAGAAGAAGAAGAAGAAGACGAAGAAGAAGAAGAACAAATAGAAGATGACAAAGAAGACGAAGAACAAGAAGAAGAGGAAGAAGAAGAAAAAGAAGAAGAAGAAGAAGAAGAAGAAGAAAAAGAGAAGGAGAAGGAGGAGAAAGTGAAGAAGGAGAAGAAGAATAAGAAGAAGAAGAAGAAGAAAAAGAAGGAGAAGACAAAGAAGAAGAAGAAGAAGAAGAAGATTAAGAAGAAGAAGAAGAAAAACAAGAAGAAGAAGACGAAGATGATGAAGAAGAAGAAGATGAAAACAAAGATGAAGTAGAAGAAGATGATGAGGAAGGAAAATAAAAAGAAATAGAAGAAGAAGAAGAACATGAAGATGAAAAAGAAGAAGAAGAAGGAGAAGAAGAAGTAGAAAATGGGGATGATGATGAAGCATAAGATGAAGAAGAAGTAGAAGATGATGAAGAAGAAGAAGAAAACAAAGAAGTGGAAGACAAAGAACAAGACGAAGAAGAAAACAAAGAGGAAGAACATGAATAAGAAGAATAAGAAGAAGAGTAAAAAGAAGGAAAAGAAGAAGGTGAAAAGAAGACGACAAAGAAGAAGAAGAAGAAAAAAAAATAAGAAGATCTTGAAAAAGAAGAAGAAGAAGAATAAGCAGAAGAAGAAGAAGAAGAAGAAGACAAAGAAGAAGTAGGAGAAGAACAAAAAGAGGACGAGGAAGAAGAAGAAGAAGAAGAAGGTGAAGATGAAGAACAAGATGAAAAAGAAGTAGTAGTAGAAGAAGAATAAGAAGAAGAAGAAAAAAAGTAGAAGAGTAAGACAAAGAAGAAGAGAAAGAAGAAGAAGATGAAGAAGGTGAAGAAGAAGCAAAAGAAAAAGAAGAAGACGAAGTAGGCAAGCAAGAAGACGGAGAAGGAGAAGAAGAAGAGGAATAGGATGAAGAATAAAAAGAAGAAGAAGAAGAAGAAGAAGAAGATGACGAAGATGAAGAACAAGAAGAAAAAGAAGAAGAAAAAAGTAGTAGTAGAGGAAGAACAAGAACAAGAACAAGAGGAAGAGTAAGAAAAAGATCAAGAGAAAGAAGAAGAAGATGAAGAAAGTGATGAAGAAGCAAAAGAAGAAGAAGAAGACGAAGTAAGAAAGGAAGAAGAAGAAGAAGCAGAAGAAGAAGATGAAGAGGAAGAAGAAGAAGATGAAGAAGAGTAAGAAGACAATGAATAAGAAGAAGAAGAAGTAGAAGAAGAAGAAGAAGAAGTTGATGATGATGATGATGAAGAAGAAGGTGAAAAAGATAATGAAGAAGAAGAATAAGATAATGAAGAAGAAGACGATGACGAAGGACAAGTGAAGAAAAAGATGAAGAGGAAAAAGAAGAAGAAGGAGAAGAAGACAACGAAGAAGAAGATGAGAAGGCAAAGACGAGGAGGAAGAAGAAGAAGAAGAAGAAGAAGAAAAAAGAAGAAGAACAAGAAGAATAAGATGACAAAGAAGAGAAAGAAGGGGTAGAAGAGGAAGAAGAAGAAGAGGAAGAAGAGGACGAGGAAGAAGATGAACAACAAAAAGAAGAGAAGAAGATGAAGAAGAAGAAGAAAAAGAAGAAAAAGAAGAAGAAGAAGAAGAAGAAGAAAAAGATGGGTAAGAAGAAGATGATGAAGGAGAAGATGAACTAGAAGAATAGGAAGGCAAAGAAGAAGAAGAAGAAGCAGAAGAAGAGGTAGAAGAAGAAGTAGAAGAAGAAGAAGAAGAAGAAGAAGAAGAAAAGAAGAATAAGTCAAAGAATAAGAGAAAGAAGAAGAAGAAGAGGAAGGTAAAGAAGATGCAAAAGAAGAAGAAGAAGACGAAGGAGGCAAAAAAGAATTAGTAGAAGAAGATGATGAAGAAGACGAAGAGGAGGAGGAGAAGAAAAAGAGGAGAAGATGATGAAGAAGAAGATGTAGAAGAAGAAGAAGAAGAAGATGATGATGAAGGACTAGAACAAAATGAAGAAGAAGAAGAAGAAGAAGAAGAAGATGAAGACGTATTGGAAGAAGAAGAAGAAGAAGATGAGGAAGAAGAAGGGGAAGATGATGAAGATGAAAAAGAAGAAGAAGAAGAAGAAGAAGAAGAAAATGAAGAAGAAGAAGTTGAAGTTGAAGAAGAAGTAAAAAATGAAGAAGAAGAAGAAGTAGAAGAAGAAGGCAAAGCTGAAGAAGAAAAAGAAGAAAAAAAAGAAGGAGAATAAGAAGATAAGAAGAAGAAGTAGAAGAAGAAGAAACAGAAGAAGATGAAGAAGTAGAAGAAGAATAAGACGAAGAAGAAGAGAAAGAAGTAGTGAAGAAGATGAAGACAAAGAAGAAGATGAAGAAGAAGAAGAAGAAGAAGAAGAAGAGAAGGAGAAAAAGGAGAAGAAAGTGAAGAAGGAGGAGGAGAAGAAGAAGAAGAAGAAGAAGAGAAGAAAGAGGAGGAAGAAGAAGAAGAAGTCAAAGAAGTAGAAGAATAAGAAGAAGGCGATGAAGAAGAAGAAGACGAAGAAGAAGAAGAAGATGATGATGACGATGACAAAGAAGAACACGTTGAAGAAGTGTAAGAAGAAGAAGAGCTAGACGAAGAAGGAGAAGGAGAAGAAGAAATAGAAGAAGAAGAAGAAGAAGAAGAAGAAGAAGAAATAGAAGAAGAAGAAGAACAAGAAGAAGAAGAAAAAGAAGAAGAAGAAGAAGAAGAAGAAGAAGAAGAAGATGATGATGATGATGAAGGTGAAGAAGAAAATGAAGAAAAAGAAGAAGAAGATGAAGATGGAAGAGAAGAAGGAGAAGGAGTAGGAGAAGAAGAAGAAAAAAATGAAGAAGAAGAAGAAGAAGAGGAAGAAGAAGAAGAAGTGCAAGAAGAAAAAAAAGAAGAAGAAGAAGAATATGAAGAAGAAGAAAAAGATGAAAAAGATGAAGAAAAAGAAGAGGATGATGAAGACAAAGAAGAAGAAGAAGATGAAGAAAAAGAAGAAGGATATGAAGAAGAAGATGATGATGATGAAGAAGAAGAAGAAAAAGAAGAAGAAGACAGAAAAATAAGAACGAGAAGAAAAATAAGAAGATTAAGAGTAAGAAGAAATAGATTGGCAAAAAGAAGAAGAAGAAGAAGAAGAAGAAGAAGAAGAAGAAGAATAAGAAGAAGAAGAAGAAGAAGATATAGAAGAAAAAAAGAAAAGGAAGAAGTGGAAGAGGAAGAAGAAGAAGAAGAATAATAATAATATTAAGAAGAAGAAGAAGAAGAAGAAGAGGACAAGGAAGAAGAAGGAGAAGAGAGAAGAAGAAGATGAACAAGAAGAAAAAGGAGGAGGAGAAGATGATAAAGAAGAAGAAGAAGAAGAAGAAAAAGAACGAGAAGAAAAAGAACAAGAAGTAGAAGGAGAAAAAGTAAAAGAAGTAGAAGAAGGCAAAGAAGAAGAAGAAGAAGATGATGATGACTTAGAAGAAAAAGAAGAAGAAGAAGAGTAAGAAAAAGAAGAAGAAGACGAAGAAGAACAAGGCAAAGAACAAAAAGAAGATAAAGAAAAAGCAGAAGATGAATAATAATAATAATAATAATAATAATTATAATAATAATAATAGTAAGAACAAAAAGAAGAAAAATAAAAAGAAGAAGACGAAGAAAAAGAAGAAGAAGAAGAAGAAGAGGACGAAGAAGTAGAAGTAGAAGGAGAAAAAGAAGAAGGGGAATATGAAGAAGAAAGAGCAGAAGTAGTAGAAGAATAAGAAGAACAAGACGAAAAGACGAAAAAGAAGATGAATAAGTAGAAGCAGAAGAAGACAAAGAAGAGAAGAAGAATAAGAAGAGGAGGAAGAAAAGAAGAAGAAGAAGAAGAAGAAGAGGAAGACGAAGATGAAGAAGAAAAAGATGATTAAGAAGAAGAAGATGAAAAGAACAAGAAGAACAAGAAGAAGCAGAAGAAGAAGAATAAGATAATGAAGGAGGGTAAGAAGAAGAAGAAGATGAAGAATAAGAAGAAGATGTAGAAGAAGAAGAAGAAGAAGAAGAAGAAGATGTTGAAGATGAAGAAGAAGAAGAAAAGAAAAAGAAGAAGAAGAAGAACAAGATGAAATTGAAGAAGAAGAAGAATAAGACAAAGAAGAAGGGAAAGAATGAGAAGATGAAGAAGATGAAGAAGAAGTAGAAGAAGAAGATGAAGAAAAAGAAGGTGAAAAAGAAGAAGAAGAAGAAGAAGAAGAAGAAGAAGAAAAGAAGAAGACAATGAAGAACAAGACAAGGACAAAGAGGCAGAAGATGAAGAAGAGGAGGAGGAAGAAGAAGAGCAAAAAGAATAAGAAGAAGAAGAAGAAGAAGAAGAGAAGAACTTGATGATTATGATGATGAAGAATTAGAAGTAGACAAAGAAAAAGAAGAAGAAGATGATGATGATGAAGGGGAAGAAGAAGAAGAAGAAGAAGAAGAAAAGAAGAAGGAGATGAAGAAGAAGGGGAAGAAGAAGAAGAAGAAAACTTGGAGAAGAAGTAGGAGAAGAAGAAGAAGAAGAACAAGAAAGAGAAGAAGAAGATGACAATGAAGAAGAAGAAGAAGAAGAAGAAGAAGAAGGAGAAGAAGAAGAAGAAGATGAAGAAGAAGAAGAAGAACAAGAAGAAGAGGAAGTTGAATACGAAGACAATAAGACGAGGAAGAAGAGAAAGTAGAAGAAGAAGAAGAAGAAGAAGAAGAAGAAGAAGAAGAAGAAGAAGGAGAAGAAAAAGAAGAAGAAGAAGAAGAAGCACAAGAACAAGAAGAAGAAGGAGAAGAAGAAGAATAATAAGAAGAAGAAGAAGAAGAATATGAAGAAGAAAAGGAAGAAGAAGAAGAAGAGGAGGAAGGCGAAGATGAAGATGAAGAAGAAGAACAAGTCATAGAAGAAGAAGAAGAAGAACTAGAAGAAGAGCAAGAAGTAGAAGAAGATAATGAAGAAAAAGACAAGGACGGAGTAGAAGATGAGCAAGAAGAAAGAGAAATAGAAGATGAGGAAGAAGCATAAGAATAAGAAGAAGAAGAAGAAGGTGATGATGAAGAAGAAGATCAAAAAGAAGAAGAAGAAGAAGAAGAAGATGATGATGATGAAGACGAAGAAGAAGAAGAAGAACAAGAAGGAGAAGAAGAAAAAGAAGCTGAAGAAGAAGACAAAAGAGGAAGGAGAAGAAGAAGAAGAAGATGAAGAACTAGAAGAAGAAGAAGAAGAAGAAGAAGAAGAAGAAGACAAAGTAGAAGAACAAGAAGAAGACGAAGAAAAAGAAAATGATGATGTAGAAGAAGAAGAAAAAGATGTAGAAGAAGAAGACAAAGTTGAAGCAAAGAAGACAATGAAGAAGAGCAAGAAATGAAGAAGTAAAGAATAAGAGGAAGAGGATGGTGAAGTTGATGAAGAAGAAGAAGAAGAAAAAGAAGAAGAAGAAGAGGAAAAAGAAGAAGAACAAAAAGAGGACGAAGAAGAAGAAGAAGAAGAGGAAAAAGAAGAACAAAAAGATTATGAAGAAGAAGAAGAAGAAGAAGAAGAAGGAGAAGAAGAGGAGGAAGAAGAAGAAAATGATGATGAAGAAGAAGAAGAAGAAAACGATGAAGAAGAAGACAAAGTTGAAGAAAAGAAGACAAAGAAGAAGAGCAAGAAGATGAAGAAGAAGAAAAGAATAAGAGGAAGAGGATGGTG
>JAIUJO010003818.1:17500-22500 GCA_023846275.1 Vanilla planifolia | reverse complement strand
TAAAGAAGAAGAAGAAAAACGAGAAAAATAAGAAGAAGAAGATGAAGAAAGAAAACCAGGTCGAGAAGAAAAGTAAGATGATGATGAAGAAGAAGTAGAGGAATAAAAAGAAGAAGAATAAGTTGAAGAAGAAGAAGAAGAAGTAGAATAAGACAAAGAAGAAGAAGAAGAAGAAGAAGAAAAAGACGACGAAGAAGAAAAAGAAGATGATAAAGAAAACAAGACGAATTAAAAGAAGAAGAAGAAGATGATGATGATGAAGAAAACAGAGAAGAAGAAGATGATGAAAAAAACAAAGTAGAAGAAGAAGAAGAAGAAGAAAGAGAAGGAGAAGATGAAAGAGAACAAGAGGAAAATGGAGAAGAAGAAGAAGAAGAAGAAGGAGAAGAACAAGAAGAAAAAGAAGAAGAAGAAGGAGACGAAGAAGAAGAAGAAAAATATGGAGAAGAAGAAGGCAAAGATGATGAAGAAGAAGAAGAAGAAGAAGAAAAAGAAGAAAATGAAGGAGAAATCAGAGAAGAAGAAGAAGATGAAGAACTGGAAGAAGAAGAAAAAGAAGAAGAAGATAATTAATAACAAGACAAGAATGAAGAGAAAGAAGACTAAGAAGACTAAGAGAAGGAGGGAGAAGAAATGGAAGTAGAATAAGAAGAAGGAGAAAAATAAGAAGAAGAAGATCAAGTAGAAAAAGAAGAAGAAGAAGTTGAACATCAAGAAGAAATTGAAGATGAAGAAGAAGAGGAAGAAGGAGATGAAGAAGGGGAAAAAGAAGAAGGAGAGGAAGAAGAACGAGATGAAGAAGGAGAAGAAAAAGAAGAAGAAGACAAAGAAGAAGAAGACAAAGAGGAAGAGGGAGAAGACGAAGGGCCAAAAGAAGAAGAAGGAGAAGTAGTAGAAGAAGAAGAAGAAGACCAAGAAGAAGAAGATGAAGAAGAAGTAGAAGAAAATGATAAAGAAGAGAAGAGCAAGATGATGAAGAAGAAGAAAAAGAAGGAGAAGACAAAGATGAAGAAGAAGAAGAAGAAGAAGAAGAAGAAGATGAAGAAGAAGAAGAAAGAAGAAGAAGAAGAAGAAGATGATGATGATAATGATGATGAAGTAGAGGAAGATGAGGAGTAAGGAAAAGAAAAAGAAGAAGAAGAAGAAGAAGATGAAGAAGAAAAAGAAGGAGAAGAAGAAGTAGAAGAAGGCGATAATGGCGATGAAGAAAATGAAGACGAAAAAGAAGAAGACGAAGAAGAATAAGAAGAGGACAAAGAAGTAGAAGACAAATAACAGGACGAAGAAGACAAAAAAGAAGAAGAAGATGAATAAGAAAAAGAAGAAGAAAAGAAGAAAAAGAAGAAAAGAAGAAAAAGAAGAAGGTGAAAAAGAAGAAGAAGAAGAAGAAGAAGAAGAAGAAGAAGAATAAGACGAGGAAGAAGAAGAAGAGGAAGAAGAAGAAGAAGAAGAAGAAGAAGAAGAAGAACAAGTAGAAGAAGAACAAGTAGAAGAAGAAGAAGATGAAAAAGTAGAAGAAGAAGAGTAAGACAAGGAAGAAGAGAAAGAAGAAGAAGGTGAAGATGGTGAAGAAGAAGTAAAAGAAGAAGAAGAATACAAAATAGCAAGGAAAAAGAAGAAGAAGAAGGTAAAAAAGAGGATGAAGAGACAGAAGAAGAAGAAGAAGATGAGGAATAAGACAAAGAATAAGAAGAACATGAAGTAAAAGAAGTAGAAAGAGATGAAGTAGATAAAGATGAAGAATAAGAAAGAAAAGAAGAAGAAGAAATAGTAGTAGAAGAAGAACGAAAAGAAGTTGAAGAAGAAGAGGAAAAGTAAGACAAAGAAGAAGACAAAAAAGAAGCTGAAGAAGGTGAAGAAGAAGTAAAAGAAGAAGAAGAAGACAAAGTAGGCAAGGAAGAAGAAGAAGAAGGAGAAGAAGAAGAAGATGAAAAGGAAGAAAAAGAAGAAGAATAAGAAGAAGAAGTAGTAGAATACGAAGAATAAGAAGTAGTAGAAGAAGATGATGATGATGATGATGAAGTAGAAGAAGAAGAGGATGAAGAAGGAGAAGATGATGAAGAAGAAGAAGAGGAAGAAAAATGCGAAGAGGAAAAAGAAGAATAAGATGATAAAAAAGAGAAAGAAGAAGTAGAAGAGGAAGAAGAAGAAGAAGATGAACAACAAGAAAAAGATGAAGAAGACGAAGTCGAAGAAGAAGAAGTAGATGAAGAAGAAGATGTAGAATAAGAAAAAAAGGAAGAAGTACAGGACGAGGAGAAACAAGAAGATGAAGAAGACGAAGATGAATAAGGAGAAGAAGTAAAAGAAGAAGCAGGTGAGGAAGAAGAAGAAGAAGGAGAATAAGCAGAAGGAAAAAGACAACAAGTAGAAGAAGGAGAGAAGAAGTGGAAAAAGCAGAACAAGAAGATGATGAAGAAGAGCAAGATGAAGATGAAGAAGAAGAAAAAGAAGGAGAAAACAAAGGTGAACAAGTAGAAGATTAAGATTAAGAGGAAGAAGAAGAAGAAGAAGACGTTAACGAAAATGAAGTAGAAGAAGATGTGGAGGAAGGAAAAGAAAAAGAAGAAGAAAAAGAAGGAGAAGAAGAGGAAGTAGAAGAAGGCGATGATGGCGAAGAAGAACAAGACGAGGAAGAAGAAGAAGAAGACAAAGAAGTAGAAGACAAAGAACAAGACAAAGAAGAAGAAAAAGATGAAGAAGATGAATAAGAAGAAGAAGAAAAAGAAAAAGAAGTAAAAGAAGAAGTTGAAAAAGAAGAGGATGAAGAAGAAGAAGTAGAAGAAGAAGAAGAAGAAGAAGAAGAAGAAGAAGAAGAAGAAGAAATAGAAGTACAAGAAGAAGAAGAAGATGAAAAAGAAGAAGAAGAAGAACAAGTAGAAGAAGAAGAAGATGAAGAAGAAGGAGAAGAAGAAGGGAAAAAGGGGGAAGAAGAAGAAGAAGAAGAAGAAGACAAAGATGAAGAAGAAGATGAAAAAGAAGAAGTAGTATTAGAAGAAGAACAACAAGAAGAAGAACAAGTAGAAGAAGGGGAAGACAAAGAAGAAGAGAAAGAAAAAGAAAATGAAGAAGGTGAAGAAGAAGCAAAAGAAGAAGAAGAAGACAAAGTAGGCAAGGAAGAAGAGGAAGAAGAGGAAGAAGTAGAAGAAGAAGAAGATGAAGAGGAAGAGGAAGAAGAAGAAGTAAAGGAATATGACGAAGGATAAGAAGAAGAAGAAGAAGAAGTAGAAGTTGAAGAAGCAGAAGAAGAAGAAGAAGAAGAAGAAGAAGAAGAAGAAGAAGATGAAGATGAAGAACAAGAAGAAAAAGAAGAAGCAGTAGTAGTAATAGTAGTAGAAGAAGAAGAAGTGTAAGACAAAGAAGAAGAGAAAGAAGAAAAAGTTGAAGGTGAAGAAGAAACAAAAGAAGTAGAAGAAGACGAAGTAGACATTGAAGAAGAAGAAGATGGAAAGGTAGAAGAAGATGAAGAGGAGGAAGAAGAAGAAGAAGAAGAAGAAGAGCAAGAAGACGAAGAATACGAGGAAGAAAAAGAAGTAGAAGAAGAAAGAAAAGAAGTGGAAGAAGAAGATGATGATGAAGAAGAAAAAGAAGAAGATGCGGATGAAGAAGAAGAAGAAGAAGAAGAAGAGGAAGAAGAAGATGAAGAAGAAAAATAAGAAGGAGAAGAAGACAAAGTAGAAGAAGAAGAAGAAGAAGAAGAAGAGGAAGAAGTGGAAGAAGAAGAAGAAGTAGATGACAATAATTAAGAAGAAGAAGAAAAAGAAGAAGAAGAAGAAGAAAACAAAGAAGAAGAAGAAGTGGAAAAAGAAGAAGACGAAGAAGATAAAGAAGAAGTCGAAAAAGAGAAAGAAGAAGAGGAAGAAGAAGAAGAAGAAGAAGATGAAGTTGAAGAAGAAGAAGATGAAGAAAAAGAAGAAGTAGAAGAAGAAGAAGAAGAAGAAGAAGAAAAACAAGGAGAAGAATAAGAAGCAAAAGAAGAAGTAGGTGAAGAAGAAGAAGGAGAAGAACCAGAAGGAGAAGGACAAGAAGAAGTAGAAGAAGGATAAGAAGAAGAAGATGATGATGAGGAAGAAGAACAAGATGACGAAGAAGAAGAAAAAGCAGAAGAAGAAGAAGAAGAAGAAGAAGATGAAGAAGAAGAAGAAGAAGAAGAAGTAAAAGAAGAAGAAGAGGAAGAAGAAAAAGAGGAGGAAGAAGAAGAAGAAGATGATGAAAAAGGAGTAGAGGATGAAGAAAAAGAAGAAGTAGTAGAATAAGAAGAAAAGGAAGAAGTAGAAGAAGAATAAGAGGATGAAGGAGAAGAATAAGAAAAAGAACGAGAGAAGAAGGAGAAGAAGATGAAGAAGAAGAAGAAGAATGTGAAGAGGTAAAAGAAGAAGAAGTAGAAAAAAGTCACAGTAGAGGAAGAAGAAGAAGAAGAAGAAGAGAAGAAGAAAAAGAAGAGGAAGAAGTAGAAGAAACAGAAGAAAGAGAAGAAGACGATGAAGAAGAAGAAGATGATGGTGATGAAGAAGAAGAAGAAGAGGGAGAAGAAGAAGAAGCGGATGATGGAAAAGGGGAAGTAGATGAAGGAGATGAAGTAGAAGGAGAAGAAGGAGTAGAAGAGGAAGATGAAGAAGGTGATGAAGAAGAAGAAGATGAAGAATAAGCAGAATAAAATGAAGAATAAGAAGAACAAGATGAATAAGAAGATGAATAATAACAATAATAATAATAATAAGACGAAGAAGAGGAGGAAGAAGTTGAAGAAGAAGAAGTAGTAAAAGAAGATGATGATGATGATAATGCTGAAGGACTAGAAGAAGATGAAAAAGAAGTAGAAGAAGAAGAAGAAGAAGAAAAAGAAGAAGACGTATTGGAAGTAGAAGAAGAAGAAGATGCGAAAGAAAAAGTTGACGAAGAAAAAGAAGACGAAGATTAGATCAAGTCCTCCTAGATCCAATGGCTAGGATTGATCTCGAACAGTAAATTCGGGATTCAATCATAAACATCCATTTTAG
>JAIUJO010003818.1:0-7500 GCA_023846275.1 Vanilla planifolia | reverse complement strand
GAGCGAAGAGAGGAAGAAGAAGAAGAGGAACAATAAGAAGAAGAAGAAGAAGAAGGGGAAGAAGAAGAAGAAGAAAAAGAAGAAGAAGAAGAAGAATAAGAAGAAGAAGAAGAAGGGGAAGAGAAGAAGAAGGGGAAGAAGAAGAAGAAGTAGGAGAAGAGGAGAGAAGAAGAAGAAGAAAAAGAAGAAGAAGCGGAGGAAGAAGAAGAAAGTGAAGAAGAGGAAGAAGAAGAAGAAGATTAAGAAGAAGTAGAAGTAGAAGAAGAAGAAGATGAAGAATAAGAGGAAGAAGAAGAAGGGGAAGAGAAGAAGAAGGGGAAGAAGAAGAAGAAGTAGGAGAAGAGGAGGAAGAAGAAGAAGAAAAAGAAGAAGAAGCGGAGGAAGAAGAAGAAAGTGAAGAAGAGGAAGAAGAAGAAGAAGATTAAGAAGAAGTAGAAGTAGAAGAAGAAGAAGATGAAGAATAAGAGGAAGAAGAAGACGAAGAAGAAGAAGAAGATAAAGAAGAAGAAGTAGAAGAGAAGGAGGAGGAAGAAGAAGAAGAAGAAGGAGAAGAGTTGGTAGAGGAAGAAGAACAAGAGTAAGAAGAAGAAGAAGAAGAAGAATAAGAAGAAGAAGAGGAAGAAAAAGATTGAAAAAAGAAGGAAAAGAAGCAGCAAGAGAAGAACAAGAAGAAGAAGAAAAAGAGGAAGAAGAAGAAGCAGAAAGAGAAGAAGATGAAGAAAAAGAAGGAAAAGAAGAAGAAGAAGAAGAACAAGATGCAGTAGCAGTAGTAGTAGAAAAAGGGAGAGACAAAGAAGACAATGAAGTGGGAGAGAAAATATAAGATGATGAAGAAGAAATAGAAGAAAAAGTAGAAGAAGAAGAAGAAGAATAAGAAGAAGAAGAAGTTGATGTAGAAGAAGTAGAAGTAGAAGAAGAAAAACAAGAAGAAGAAGAAGAAGAAGGAGAAGAAGAAGAAGAAGGAGGAGGAGAAGAAGAAGAAGAAGAAGAAAAAGAAGTAGAGAAATTAGGAGAAGAAGAAGAATATGAAGAAGAAGACAAAGAAGAAGAGGATGACGAAGAAGAAGACGAAGAAGAAGAAGGCGAAAAAGACGAAAAAGTTAGTTAAAGTAGCAATTGAAGAAGAAGAGGAAGAAGAAATTAGAAGGAGAAGAAGAAGAACAAGAAGAAGAGGAAAAGGAAGAAATAGAAAAAAAGATGAAGAAAGGAGAAGAAAAGGAAGAAGAAGTTGAAGAAGAAGAAGAAGAAGAAGAAGATGATGATGATGAAAGGGAAGAAGAAGAAGAAAAAGAAGATGGATAATAATAATAAGAGGAAGTAGAAGAAGAAGAAGTGGAGTAAGTAAGACAAGAGGAATGTGAAGAAGAAGAAGAAGATGAAGAAGACGAAGAAGAAGAAAAGAAGTAGAAGAAGAAGATGAGGAAGAGGAAGAAGAGGAAGAGGAGGAAAAAGAAGTAGAAGAAATAGAAGAAGAAGGAGAAGAACAACAAGAAGTTGATGAAGAAGGAGAAGAAAAAGAAGTAGAAAAAGTAGTAGTAGTAGTAGGAGAAGAAGAAGAAGAAAAGGAAAAAGAGAAAAAAGAAGAAGAAAAAAAGTACAAGTAGAAGAGAAAGAAGAAGAAGAAAAATCATAACAATAATAAGAAGAAGAAGACGGAGAAGAAGAAGAGGATAGAAAAGAAGAAGAAAAAGAAGAAAAAGAAGGAGAATAACAAGAGATAGTAGTCGAAGAAGAAGAAGAAGAAGAAGATGAGCAAGTAGAAGAAGAAGAAGGAGAAGAAGAGGAAAAAGAAGAAGAAGAAGAAGAAGAAGAGGAAGAAGAGGAAGAAGAAGGAGAAGAAGGAGAAGAAGAAGGAGAGGAAGTAGTAGTAGTAGTAGTAGTAGAAGAAGAAGAAGATGAAGAAGAAGATGAAGATAATGATGAAAAAGGAGAAGAAGAAGAAGAAGAAGAAGCAGAACAAGAAGAAAAAGAAGAAGAAGAAGAGGAAGAAGAAGAAAAGAAGTAGTTGAATAAGAAGTAGTTGTAGAAGAAGAAGAAGAAGAAGAAGAGGAAGAAGAAGAAGAAGAAGAAGATGATGATGATGATGAATAAGAAGAAGAAGAAGAGGTAGAAGAAGAAGGAGAAGAAGAAGGAGAAGTAGAAAGTGAAGAAGAAGAAGGAGAAGGAGAAGGAGAAGAACAAAAGAAGAAGCAGAGGAAGAAGAAGAAGAAGAAGAAGAAGAAGGAAGAAAAAGAAGAAGAGGAGGAAGAAGAAGAAGTAGAAGAAGAAAAAAACAAGCAGTAGAAGAAGAACAAGAGGAGGAGGAAGAAGAGAAAGTAGTAGAAGAAGAAGAATTAGAAGAAGAAGAAGAAAAGGAAGAAGAAGAAGAAGGATAAAATGTAAAAGAGAAGAAGAAGGAGAAGAAGAAGGAGAAGAAAAAGAAGAAGAAGAAGAAGAAGAAGAAGAAGAAGAGGAAGTGGAAGAAGAAGAAGAAGAAGTTGAAGAAGAAGAAGAAGAAGAGAGAAAGAAGGTGAAGAAGAAGAAGGCGAAGCAAAGGAAAAAGGATAAGATGATCAAGATGAAGAAGACGAAGACAAAGAAGAAGAAGAAGTAGAAGAAGAAGAAGAAGAAGAAGAAGAAGAAGAAGAAGAATAAGAAGAAGAAGAAGAAGAAGAACAAGAGGAAGAAGAAGAAGAAGAAGAAGAAGAAGAAGAGGAGGAGGAATAAGAAGAGGAAGAAGTAGAGTATGAAGAAGAAGAAGAAGAAGTAGTGGAAGTTGAAAAAGAAAATAAGGGAAAAGAAGATGCAGAAGAAGAAGAAGACAATGCAGTCGAAGAAGAAGACAATGCAGTCGAAGAAGAAGGCAATGCAGTCAAAGAAGACTAAGAAGACAAGGAAGAAGAAGAAGAGGAAGAAGAAGAAGAAGAAGAAGAAGAAGAAGAAGAAGAAGTAGAAGTAGAAGAAGGAGGAGAAGAAGGAGAAGAAGCAAAGGAAGAAGAAGAAGAGGAAGAAGAAGAAGAATAAGAAGAAAAAGAAGAAGAAGAAGTTGTAGTAGAAGAAGGAGAAGAAGAAGGGATGGAAGAAGAAGAAAAGAAGAGGTAGAAGAAGAAGATGATGAAGGAGACGAAGAAGAAGAAAAAATGAAGAAGACAAAGAAGAAGAAGAAGAAGAAGAAGGAGAAGAAGACTTGGGAGAAGAAAAAAAAGAATATGAGAAAGATGAAGAAGAAGAAGAAAAAGAAGAAAAAGAAGAAGCAAAAGATGGAAAGGAAGAAGATGTAGGAGAAGAAGGAGAAGGAGAAGAAGGAGAAGGAGAAGAACAATAATAACAAAAAGATAATAAAGATGAAGTAGAAGTAGAAGATGATGAAGACGAAGAACAAGAAGAATGACAAGAAAAAGTTTAGAAGAAGAAGAAGATGAAGAAGACGAAGAAGAAAAAAGATGAAGAAGAAGAAGAAGGAGAAGGAGAAGAAGAAGAAGAAGAAGTAGAAGATGAAGAAGAAGCAGGAGCAGAGGAAGAGGATGAAGAAGAATATGACGAAGAAGTAGAAGTAGAAGAAGAAGAAGAAGAGGAAGAAGAAGAAGAAGAAGAAGAAGAAGAAACAGAAGGGGGTGAAAGAGTAGAAGAAGATGGAGTAGAAGAAGAAGAAAGAGGTTAAGAAGAAGAGAGAGGACAACAGGGAAAAGAAGAAGAAGAAAATTAAAAACTAGAAGAAGAAGAATAAGGTGAAGAAGAAGAAGAATTAGTAGAAGAAGAAGGTGAAGCACAATAAGAAGAAGAAAAAGTAGAAGTGGCAAAAGAAGAAAATGAAGAAGAAGAAGAAGAAGAAGAAGAAGGAGAGCAAGAAGAAGCAGAATAATGAAAAGAAGAAGAAGAAGATGAAGAGGAAGAAGAAGAAGAAAAGCAAGTAGAAGAAGAAGAAGAAGAAGAAGAAGAAGAAGAAGAAGAAGAAAGAGAAGGAGAAGACGGGGAAGACACAAGAGAAGAAGAAGAAGTAGAAGAACAAGAATAAGAAGAAGAAAAAAAGTAATAAGAGAAGAAGAGGAAGAAGAAGAACAACAAGAGGAAGAATAAGAAAGAGAAGAAAAAGGAGAGGGAGAAGAAGAAGGAGAGGGAGAAGAAGAAGAATTAGAAGAAGAAGTAGAAGGCATCAAGGAAGAAGTAGTAGATGAAGAAGATGAGAAGAAGAAGAAGAAGAAGAAGAAGAAGAAGAAGGAGAAAAAGAAAAAGAAGAAGGAGAAGAAGAAGAAGACCTAGAAGAAGAAGAAGAAGAAGAAGGAGAAGAAGATGTAAAACAAGAAGAGGAAGAAGAAGAAGATGAAGAAGAAGAAGATGAAGAAGAAGAAGAAGAAGAAGAAGAAGGAGAAGAAGGTGGAGAAGAAGGAGAAGGAGAAGAAGAAGAACTAGAAGGAGATGAAGATGGGAAAGAAGAAAAAGAAAAAGAAGATGGAGAAGAAGAAGAAGTAGGGGAAGATGGAGAAGAAGAAGTAGAAGAAGTGGAGGAAGGAAGAGGAGAACAAGAATAAAAAGGAGGAGCAGAAGAAGAAGAAAGAGAAGTCGAAGAAGAAAAAGAATAACGAGAAGAAGAAGAAGAAGAGGAAGAATTGGATGGAGAAGAAGAGGAAGAAGAAGAAGAAGAAGATAATGATGATGACGATGATTAGGAAGAAGCAGAAGAAGAAGAAGGAGAAGGAGAAGGAGAAGAAGAAGAACAAGAAGAAGAAGAAGAAGGAGAAGAAGAAGAAAAAGAAGATGGAGAAAAGAAAGGACAAGAAGTAGTAGTAGTAGTAGAAGAAGAAGAAGAAGGTGAAGAAGAAGAAGAAGAAGGAGAAGAAGAAGAACAAGAAGAAGAAGAAGAAGGAGAAGAAGAAGAAAAAGAAGATGGAGAAAAAGAAGGACAAGAAGAAGTAGTAGTAGTAGAAGAAGAAGAAGAAGGTGAAGAAGAAGAAGAAGAAGGAGAAGAAGAAGAAGAAAAAGAAGAACAAGAAGAAAAACTAGAAGAAGAAGAAGAAAAAGAAGAAGAAGAAGAAGAAGAAGAAGAAGAAGGAGAAGAAGATGACGAAAAAAAAGAAGAAAAAGATGAAGAAGAAGAAGATGAAGAAGAAGAAGAAGAAGAAAAAGAATAAGAGGAGAAGGAAGTAGAGAAGAAGAAGAAGAAGGAGAAGGAGAAGAAGTAGAAGAAGAAGAAGTGGAAGAAGCCTAGGCAAAAGAAGGGGGAGAAGAAGAAAAATTAGAGGAAGAAGAAAGAGAAGAATAACAAGAAGTAGAGAAAGAATAAGGAGAAGATGATGGAGAAGAGCAAGAAGAGGAAGAAGAAGATGTAGAAGGAGACGAAGAAGGGGAAGAAGAAGAGAAAGAAGCAAAAGAAGGAGGAGGAGAAGAAGAAGAAGGAGAACAGGAAGGAGAAGAAGAAGAAGAAGAGGAGGAAGAAGAAGAAGCAGAACAAGGAGAAGAATTAGAAGTAGAGGGAGAAGAAGAAGAAGGTGAAGAAGAAGAAGAAAAAGAACGAGAAGAAGAAGAGGATGAAGGAGAAGAAGTAGCAGAAGAAGGAGAAGGAATCTTGGAATAAGAAGAAGAAGCGGAAGAGGAAGGAGATGGAGAGGAAGAAGAAGAAGGAGAAGAAGAAAATGAAGAAGTAGAAGAAGGAGAATAAGAAGAAGAGGAAGAAGAAGACGAGAAGAAGAAGAAGAAGCAGAAGGAGAAGAAGAAGGAGAAGGAGAGGAAGAAGGAGAAAAAGAAGAGAAAACGAAGAAGAAGAAGAAGAAAATGGTGAAGAAGAAAAAGAAGAAGGGGAAGAAGAAGGAGAAGGAGAAGAAGAAGTTGAAAAAAAAGATGGAGAAGGAGAAGAAGAAGAAGAAGAACAAGAAGAAGGAGAAGAAGAAGAAGAAGGAGGAAAAGAAGAAGAAGAAGAAGTAGAAGCAAAAGATGAAGAACAAGAAGAAGAAGATGAAGAAGAAGAAGAAGGAGAAGTAGAAGAAGAAGAAGGAGAAGAAGAAGTAGAAGAAGAAGAAGAAGGGGAAGAAGTAGAAGAAGAAGAAGAAGAAGAAGAAGAAGAAAAAGAAGAACAAGAAAAAGGAGGAGAAGAGCAAAGAGACGAAGTAAAAGAAGCGAAGGAAGAAGAAGAAGGAGAAGGAGGAGAAAGAGGAGAAGGAGGAGAAGGAGAAGGAGGAGGAGGAGAAGGAGAAGTAGAAGAAGAAAAAGAAGAAGAAGAAGAGGAACAAAAAAAAGGAGAACAAGAAAGAGAAGAAGAAGTAGAAGAAGAGGAATATGAAGAAGAAGAAGGAGAAGAAGAAGAAGTGAAAGAAGAAGAAGAAGGCAATTGAGCAGGAGGAGAAGAAGAAGAAGAAGAAGAAGAATGGGACGGAGAAGAAGAAGCTAAAACAAAATAATAAGAAGAAGAAGAAGATGATGATGGAGAAGAAGAAGGAGTAGTAGAAGAAGAGGAAGCAAAAGAAGGGGAAGAACAAGAAACAGAAGAAGAAGAAGAAGAAGAAGAAGAAGAAGAATGTGAAGAAGAAGAGGAAGAAGAAAAAGAAGAATAAGAAGAAGGAGAAGAAGAAGAAGAAGGAGAGGAAGAAGGAGAAGAAGAATTAGAAGAGGGAGAAGAAGAAGAAGAGGAAGAAATAGAAGAAGAAGAAGAAGGTGAAGAGGAAGAAGAAGGAGAGGAAGAAGGAGAAGGAGAAGAAGAAGGTGAAGAAGGTGAAGAAGATGGAGAGTAAGAAGAAGAAGAAGAAGGAGAGGGAGAAGAAGTAGAAGGATAGAAAGAAGATGGAGAAGGAGATGTAGGAGAAAGAGAAGAATAAGAAGAAGAAGATGAGGATGAAGAATAAGAAGAAGAAAAAGAAGAACAAGAAAGAGAAGAAGAAGAAGAAGAAGAAGAAGAGGAGGAAGAAGAAGAAGGAGAAGACTAAAAACAAATGGAAGGAGAAGAAGAAGATGAGGAAGAAGAATAAGAAGGAGAACTAGTAGAAGAAAATGGAGGAGAAGATGGAGAAGAAGGGGAAGAAGAAGAAGGAGAAAAGGAGGAGGAGGAGGTGGAGGAGGAGCAGAAGAAGAAGAAGAAGAAGAGGAAGAGGTAGAAGAAGGTTTATAAGATGTATAAGTAGGAGGAGGAGAGGAAGGAAGAGAAGAGAAAGCCAAACAAGAGGCTCAAGAAGTAGAAGAAGAAGAAGAAGAAGAAGGAAAAGAAGAAGAAAAGATGGAGAAGAAGAAGGAGAAGAAGAAGAAGAAGAAGAAGTAAGAGGAGGAGAAGAAGAAGAAGAAGTAGAAAAAGGTGGAGGAGAAGAAAAAGTACAAAATGAATTAGAAGAAGAAGAAGAAAAAAAGAAGGAAAAGATGAACAGGAAAAGGAAGTGGCAAAAGAATAAGAAGAAGAAGAAGAAGAAGGAGAAGAAGAAGATGAAAAAGCAAAAGAAGCAGAAAAAGATGAAGAAGAAGAATAAGAAGGGGTGGAAGCAGAAGAAGAAGAAGAAGGAGAAGAAAAGAAGAAGAATAAGAAGAAGAAGAAGATGATGTAGA
>JAIUJO010001282.1:35000-38623 GCA_023846275.1 Vanilla planifolia | reverse complement strand
TTAAGGACAAGAAGAAGAAGTAATAGAAGAATATCAAGAATATGAAGAAGAAGAAGAAGGAGAAGACAAAGAAGAAGAAGATGAAGATGAAAGAGAAGAAGTAGAAGGAGAAGAAAAAGAAGAAGACGAGGAAGAAGTAGAAAAGAAGAACAAGAAGAAGATGAAGAAGAAGTCAATAAAGATGAAAAAGAAAAAGAAGAAGAAGAAGTTGTAGAAGAAGAAAAGAACAAGGAGTAGAAGAGGAAGAAGATGAATGAGCGGAACAAGAAGGAGAAGAAGAAAAAGAAGATGAACTAGAGAGGAGGAAGAGAAGAAGACGAATATGATGGTGAAGGAATAAGAAGAAGAAGAAAAAAGAAGAAGATGAAGAAGTAAAGGGAGAAGAAGAAGAAGAAGAAGAAGAAGTAAATAAAGACGAACAAAAAGAAGAAGAAGAAGAAGAAGAAGAAGAAGAAGAAGAAGAAGAAGAAGAAGTGGAAAGGGATAAGGAGAAGAAGAAGAAGAAGAAGAAGAAGAAGAAGAAGAAGAAGGAGAAGAACAAGTAGAAGAAGAAGGACAACAAGAGAAGATGACAAAGAAGAAGAAGAAGAAAATGAAGAAGAAGAAGAAGAAGAAGAAGAAGAAGAAGAAGAAGAAGAAGAAGAAGAAGTAGATGAGGAGGAAGAAGAAGAAGAAGAAGAGAAGAGGAAGAAGAAGTAGAAGAAGAAGAAGTGGTAGGGGAAGAAGAAGAAGAAGAAAAAGGAGATAGTGATGAAGGAGGAGTAGAGAAGATGAAAAGGAAGAAGAGGAAACCATTAGAAGAAGGAGAAGACGACGGAAGAAGTTTAAGAAGAGGAAGATGAAGTAGAAGGCGAAGAATAGCAGAAGATGAAGAAGGAGAAAAGGAAAGAAAAAGATGAAGAGAAAGACAAAGAAGAAGAAGAAGAAGAAGAAGGAGATGATGACGAAGGAGAAGAAGATGATGAAGAAGAAGATGAAGAAGAGGAAGAAGATAAAGAGAAGTAGAAGAAGAAAAGAAGGAGAAGTAGGAGAAGATGAAGGAGAAGGTGAAGAAGAAGAAGTAGTAGAAGAAGACAAGAAGTTGAAGAGGAGAAAAGAAGGAGAAGAAGGGAAGAAGAAGAAGAAGAAGAAAAAGAAGAGGAAGAAGAAGAAGAAGAAGTGGACGAAGTACAAGAAGAAGAAGAGGAAAAAGAATATTATTAAGAAGGAGAAGAAGTAGAAGGAGAAGAAGAAGAAGGAGAAGGAGAAGGAGAAATAGAAAAAGACAAAGAAAAAGAAGAGGAAGAAGAAAAAGAAGAAGAAGAAGAAGAGAAGAAGATGATGAAGAAGCGGAAGAAGAGAAGAAGTGGAAGAAGAAGAAGACAAAGAAGATGCTGAAGAAGAAGAAGATAAAGAAGAAGAGGTTGAAGACGGAAACGAAGAAGAAGAAGAAGAAGGATGACGAGAAGAAGAAGAAGAAGAAGAAGAGGGGCAAAGAAGAAGAAGAAGAAGATGAAGAAGGCTAAGAAGAAGAAGAAGAAGAGAAGAATAAGAAGAAGAAAAAGAGAAGTAGAAGAAGTAGAAGAAGAAGTAGTAGATGATGAAGAAGACAAAGAAGAAGACGAGGAAGAAGTAGAAAGGAAGAGGAAGAAGAAGAAGAAGATATTGAAGAAGAAAAAGAACAAGGAGTAGAAGAGGAAGAAGATGAAGAAGCTAAAGAAGAAGGAGAGAAGAAGAAGAGGATGACAAGAAGAAAAGGAAGAAGAAGAAGACAAATATAGATGATGATGAAGAAGAAGAAGAACAAGAGAAGATGAAGAAGTAGAAGAAGAAGAAGAAGAAGAAGAAGTAAATAAAGATGAACAAAAAGAGAGAAGAAGAACTAGAAGAAGAAGATGGCAAAGAAGAAGAATTAAAAGAAGTAAAAGAAGAAGAAGAAGAAAGAACAAGAAGGAGTAGAAGAGGAAGAAGATGAATAAGCTGAAGAAGAAGGAGAAGAAGAAGAAGAGGATGAACTAGAAGTGGGGAAGAAGAAGAAGACGAATATGAAGAAGAAGAAGAGAACAACAACAGAAGAAGATGAAGAAGTAAAAGAAGAGTAAAAAAAGTAAATAAAGACGAAGAAGAAGAATAAGAGGAGAAGAAGAAGAAGAAGAAGAAGAACTAGAAGAAAAAGATAGCAAAGAAGAAGTAGAAGAAGAAAAAGAAGTAGAAAAGGAAGAAGAAGAAAAAGAGAAGAAGAAGAAGAAGAAGAAGAGAAGGAGAAGGTGAAGAAGAAAAAGAAGAAGAAGAAGAAGAGAGGAGAAGGAGAAGAGAAGGAGAACGAGAAGAAAAAGGAAGAAGAAGAAGAAGAAGAAGAAGAAGAAGAAGGAGAAGAAGAAGAAGAGAAGAAGTTGTTGAAAAAGAAAAAGAGAAGAAGAAGATCATGATGAAGAAGATGAAGAAGAGGAAGAAGAAGGAGAAGTAGTAGAAGTAGAAGATCAAGGAGAATAAAAATATGAATAAGAAGAAGGCGAAGAAGAAAAAGAAGATGAAGAAGAAGAAGATGATGATGATGGAGAGGAAGAAGAAGAAGAAGAAGAAGGAGAAATAAAAGAAGAAGAACAAGAAGAAGATGAATAAGAAAGGAAGAAGAAGAAGAAGAAAAAGGAGTAAAAGAAGGAGAAGTAAATGTACAAGAATAAGAAGGCAAAGAAGTTGAAGAAGAAGAAGAAGAACAACAATAATATTAAGATGAAGACAAAGTAGAAGAAGAAGAAGAAGTAGAATAAGAAGAAGAAGAGGAAGAAGAAGAAGAAAAGGTAGAAGAAGAACAAGAAGAGGAAGATGAAGAAGGGGAAGAAGAAGAAGAAGAAGGAGTTGGAATAGAAAGAGGAGGAGGAGAAGAAGAAGAAGAAGAAGAAGAGTACGAAGAAGAAGATGAAGAAGACGAAGAAGAAGAAGAAGAAGAAGAAGAAGAAGAAGAAGAAGGAGAAGAAGATGGAGAAGAAGAAGAAGAAGAAGAAGAAGAAGAACAAGTAGAAGGAGAAGGACAACAAGAGGAGATGACAAAGAAGAAGAAGAAGAAAATTAAGTAGAATAAGAAGAAGATGATGATGAAGTAGATGACGAAGAAGAAGAAGAAGAACAAGAAGAAGAAGAAGAAAAGAAGAGTAGTAGAAGAAGAAGTATTAGTAGAAGAAGAAGAAGATAGTGACGAAGGAGGAGAAGTAGAAGAAGATGAAAAAGAAGAAGAGGAAAGCATTAGAAGAAGAAGTAGTAGTAGTAGTAGAAGAAGGAGAAGACGACGGAGAAGAAGTTTAAGAAGAGGAAGAAGAACTAGGAGGTGAAGAATAGAAAGAAGATGAAGAAGGAGAAAAGGAAGAAAAAGATGAAGAGAAAGACAAAGAAGAAGAAGAAGAAGAAGAAGAAGAAGAAGAAGAAGGAGATGATGAAGAAGGAGAAGAAGATGATGAAGTAGAAGACTAAGAAAAGGAGAAGATAAAGAAGAAGTAGAAGAAGAAGAAGAAGGAGAAGTAGGAGAAGATGAAGGAGAAGGAGAAAAAGAAGAAGTAGAAGAAGACGAAGAAGACGAAGAAGATGAAGAGGAGAAAGAAGGAGAAGAAGGGAAGAAGAAGAAGAAAAAGAAGAAGAGGAAGAAGAAG
>JAIUJO010001282.1:25000-30000 GCA_023846275.1 Vanilla planifolia | reverse complement strand
AGAAGAAGAAATAAAACAAGAAGACGAACAAGAAGAACATGAAAAAGAAGAAGAAGAAGAAGAAGAAGGAGAAAAAGAAGAAGATATGATGAAGGAGAAGAAAAAGAAGGAAAAAGAAGAAGAAGATGAAGAAAGAAGAGAAGGAGGAGGAGGAGGAGAAGAAGAAGAAGAAATGAAGAAGAAGAGGAAGAAGAAGAAGAAGTACATAAAGAAGAAAAAGTTGAAGAAGAAGAATATGAAGAAGAAGAAGAACAAGAAGAAGAAAACTATGAAGAAAAAAAAGAAGAAGATGAAGACAAAGAAGAAGAAGAAGAAGAAGAAAAAGAAGAAGGATAAGAAGTAGAAGAAGATGATGAAGGAGAAGAAGAAAAAGAAGAAGAAGAAGAAGAAGAAAAAGGAGCAAAAGAAGAACAAGAAGAAAAATAAGAAGACTAACAACAAGAAGAAATAGATAGGCAAAAAGAAGAAGAAGAAGAACAAGAAGATGTAGAAGAAAAAAAAAGAAAAAGAAGAAGCCAAAGAGGAAGAAGAAGAAGAAGAAGAATAAAAAGAAGAAGAAAAAGAAGAAGAAGAAGTAGAAGAATGAGAAATAGTAGAAGAAGAGGAGGAAGAAGAAGAAGAACAAGAAGAGGATGAAGGAGTAGATGAGGAAAATGGAAAAGAATAGGTAGATCAAGAAGAAGAAGAAAAGGTAGTAGTAGTAGTAGCAGTAGAAGAAGAAGAAGAGAAGAAGAAGAAAAGGAAAGAAAAAAAAAGAAGGCAAGGAAAAAGAAGAAGAAGTGGAGGAAAATGAAGAAGAAGAAGAAGAATAAGAATAACAAGATGAAGAAGATGAAGAAGAAGAAGAATAAGGAAAAGAAGAAGAAGAAGACCAAGAAGAAGCAGATAAAAAGAAGAAGAAGAATAAGAAGAAGAAGAAGAAGATGGTGATGAACAAGGAGAAGAAAAATAAGTAGTTGAATAAGAAGAAGAAGAAGAACAAGAAGAAGATGATGATGATGATGAAGTTGAAGAAGACAAAAGGAGAAGATGAGGAAAAAGATGTAGAAGAAGAAGTCGAGGTAGAAGAAAAAGAAAAAAAGATTGAGAAAAAGAAGAAGATGGAGAAGAAGAGGAGAAGGAGAAGAAGATAAACAAGAAGAAAAGAAGAAGAAGAAGAAGTAGATGAAGTAGGATCAAAAGAAGAAGAAGGAGAAGAAAAAGAACAAAAAGAAGAACAAGATGTTCAAGAAGGAGAAGAATAAGAAGAAGAAGAAGACAAACAAGAAGATGAAGAAAAAGCAGAAGAAGAAGACGATGAAGAAGAAGAAGAACGAGAAGAAGATGAACAAACAAAAGAAAAAAAAGAAGAAGAAGAAAAGGAAGAAGAAGCTGGGAAGAAGAAAAAGTTGTAGTAGTAGTAGAAGAAGAAGAAGAAGGAGAAGATGCAGAAGAAGAAAAAGAAGAAGAAGAAGAAGAAGAAGAAGAAGAAGAAGAGGAAGAAGAAGATGAGGATAAGAAGAAGAAAAAGAGGACACGGAGAAGATGAAGTAGAAGATGAATAAGAAGAAGAAGATGGTGAAGCAAGGCAAGACAAAGAATAAGAAGAAGTACAAGACAAAGAAAAAAAGAAGAGAACAAGACAAAGAAGGAGATGAAGAAGAAAAAGAAGATAAAGAAGAAGGAGAAGAAGAAGAAGAAGATGAAGATGAAGAAGTTGAAGCTGAAAAAGAAAAAAGATGATGATGAAGAAGAAGAAGAAGAAGAAGAAAAAGATGAGGACATTAAAAAGAAGAAGAAGAGAAGAAGAATAAAAAATGAGAATTAGAAGAAGAAGAAGAAGAAGAAAAAGATGAAGGAAAAGAAGAAGAAGAAGATGAAGAAGAAGTAGATGTAGAAGAAGAATAAGAAGTAGAAGAAGAAGAAGAAGAAGAAGATAAGAAGAAGAAGGAAGAAGTAGAAGAAGTAAAAGAATTCAAAGAGGAGGAAGAAGAAGAAGAAGATGAGGAAGAAGAAGATGATGATCACGAAGAAGACGAAGATGGAGAAGAAGAACAAGAACAAGAACAAGAAGAAGGAGAAGAAGATATTAGAAGAAGAAGAAGAAGAAGAAGAAAAGAATAATAAGGAGTAGAAGGCAGAAGAAGAAAAAAGAAGAAGTAAAAAAAAAATATGCAGAAAAAGAAGAAGAAGAAGAAGTAGGAGAGAAGAAGATGTTGATGAAAAAGAAGATGAAGAAGAAGAAGAAGGCAAAGGAGAAGAAGATGAAAGAGTCAAGAAGAAGAAGTTGGATGATGATTATGCTGAAGAAGTAAAAAAAAAGATGAAAAAGGTAAAGGAAGAGGAGAAGAAAAAGACAAAAGGAGGAGAAGTAAATGAAGAAAAAGAAGAAGACGAGACAAATATGGAGAAAAAGAAGAAGAAGAAGAAGAAGATGAAGAAGAAGGAGAAGAACAAGAATAAGATGAAGAAGAAGAAGAAGTTGAAGAAGAAGTAGTAAAGGAAGAAGAAGAATAAGGAGAAGGGAGAAAAAGAAAAAGAAAGTAGTTAAAGGAGAAGAAGAAGAAGAAAAAAAACGAAGAAGAAGAATAAGTAGAAAAGGACAAAAAAGATGAAGAAGAAGGAGACGAAGAGGAAGAATAAGGTTGAAGAAGAAAAAAAAGAAAAAAAAGACGAAGAAGATGTGGAAAAGAAGTAAAAGAAGAGAAAGATGTATAAGATAGCGAAGAAGAATAGAAAGAAGTAGACGATGAGAAGGAGAATGAGAAGATGGACCACGAAGATGGAGAAAAAGAAGAAGAAGAACAAGAATAAAAACACGAAGAATAAGAAAGGCGAAGAAGGAATTGAAGAGGAAGAAGAAGTAGAAGAAGTAGTAGAAGAAGAAGAGTAAAGGAAAAAAATGATGATGATGATGAAGAAGAAAATGAAGGAGGAGGAGATGAAGAAGAAGAAGAAGAAGAAGAAGTAGAAGAAGGAGAAGGAGGAGGAGAAGCAGAAGATGAAAAAGAAGAAGAAGATGACACAAAAGAAGAAGATGGAGGAGACGAAGAAGAAGAAAAGGAAGAAGACGACGAAGAAGAAGAGGAAGAGGAAGGAAAAGAAGAAGAACAAGCAGAGGAAGAAGAAGAAAAAGAGGAAGACGAAGAGGAGGAAGAAAAAGAAAAAGTAGAAGTAATAGTAAAAGAAGAAGACGAAGAACAGAAAAATGAGGAAAAAGAATAAAGACAAAGATGCAAAAGAAGAAGAAGAAGATGATGATGATGAAGAAGGAGCAGAAGAAGAAGAAGAAGAAAAGACAAAGATGAAGAAGAAGAAGGAGAAGAAAAATATGAACAAAAAGAAGAAGAAAAAGAAGAAGAAGAAGATGATGATGATGATGAGACTGAAGGAGAAGATGAAGAAGAAGAAGAACACGAGAAAGAAAAATAAGATGTAAAAGAAAAAATAGAAGAAGAGGAATAAGTAGAAGAAAAAGAAGAAGAATAAGAAGAAAGAAGAAGAAAAAGAAGAAGAGGAAGAAAAGGAGAAGAAGAAGAAGTAAAAGAAGAAGAAAAAGAAGAGAAAGATGTAGAAGTCGAAGAATAAGAAGAAGAAGAAGAAGGAGAAGAAGAAGATTGAGAAGAAGAAGAAGGAGAAGAAAAGGAAGAAGGCAACGAAGAAGAAGAGGAAGAGGAAGGAGAACAAAAAGAAGAAGAAGAAGAAGAAGAAGAAGAAGAAGAGGAAGAAAAAGAAAAGGAGAAAGGCAAAGAGGAGGAAGAAGAAGTAGAAGTAATAGTAAAAGAAGACCAAGAACACGAAAAAGAGGAAAAAGAACTAGACAAAGATTCAGAAGAAGAAGAAGAAGAAGAAGAAGAAGATGAAGTAGGAGAAGAAGAAGAAGAAGAACAGGAAGAATATGAATAATAGGAAGAAGAAGAAGAAGAAGAAGATGAAGATGAAGAAGAAAAGATGAGGAAGAAGAAGAAGAAGGAGAAAAAGAATATGAAGAAAAAGAAGAAGAAAGAAGAAGAAGAAGAAGATGATAATGAACAAGAAGGAGAACAGGAAGAAGAAGAAGAAGACGAGAAAGAAAAATAAGAAGATTAAAAAGAAGAAGAAGAAGAAGGAGAATAAGTAGAAGAAAAAGAAGAAGAGGAAGAAAAGAAGAGGAAGAAGAAGTAGAAGAAGAAGAAAAAAGAGAGAAAGAAGTAAAAGTAGAAGAATAAGAAGAAGAATAAGGAGAAGAAGAAGATTAAGAAAAAGAAGAAGGAGATGAAGAAGAAGAAGAAGAAGAAGAAGAATTAAAAGAAGAAGACAAAGAAGAAGAAGAAGAAGGCAAAGAAGAAGACAAGAAAAGGAAGACGAAGAAGACAAAGAAGAAGAAGAAGACTTCAACGAGAAGAAGTTGAAAAAGGTGAAGAAAAAGAAAAAGAAGAAGAACACTTCAACGAGAAGAAGCTGAAAAAGTAGAAGAAGAAGAAGAGGAAGAAGAAGAAGACGTAGAAGAAGAAGAAGAAGACCATATAGAAGAGAATGGCGAAGAAGGGGAAGAAGTGGAAGTCCAAGAAGAAGTAGAAGAAGAAGAAGAAGAAGAAGAAGAAGAAGAAGAAGAAGAAAAGAAGAAGAAGAAGAAAAAAAGAAGAAAAAGAAGAGGAAAATAACGAAGAAGAAGAAAAAGAAGTAGAAGAAGAAGAAGAAGAAGAAGAAGAAGAAGCAGAACAAGTAGAAGAAGAAGTAAAAGAAGAAGAGGAGGAAGAAGAAGAAGGAGAAGAAGACAGAAGAAGTAGAAGTAGAAGAAGAAGAAGAAGAAGAAGAAGAAGAAGAAGAAAAAGAAGAAGAATAACAAGAAGAACAAGATTATGATGAAGAAGAAGGAGAAGAAAAGAAAGAAGAAGAAGAAGAAGAACAAGAAGAAGTAGTAGAAGAAGAAGAAGAAGAAGAACATGAAGATGAAGAAGAAGATGATGAAGGAGCCTTAGAGGAAGAAGAAGAAGGTTAAGAAGAAGGAGAAGAAGAAGAAGAAGAAGAATAAGAAGAAG
>JAIUJO010001282.1:5000-15000 GCA_023846275.1 Vanilla planifolia | reverse complement strand
GAAGAAGAGGAAGAAGAAGAAGAAGTAGTAGAAGAAGAAAAGGAATAAGACAAAGAAGAAGAAGAAGAAGAATAAATAAGTAGAAAAAGAAGAAGAGGAAGATAAAGTAGGAGATGCAGATAAAGAAGAAGCAGAAGAAGAAGAATAAAAAGAATAGGAAAAGATGAAGATGAAAATGAAGAAGATGATGAAGAAGGAGTAGAAGAAGGAGGAGAAGAAGAAGAATAAAAAGAAGAAGAAGAAGAAGAAGAAGAAGGAGAAGAAGAAGAAGAAGATGATGATGATGAAAAAGTCAAAGAAGAAGAAGAAGAAGTAGATGATGAAGAAGAAGAAGGCAAAGAAGATGACGAAGATGAAGAACAAGAAGAAGAAGAAGAAGACGGTGATGATGAATATTAACACGAAGAAGAAGAAGAAGAAGAAGGAAAACAACAAGAAGAAGAAGGACAAGAACAAGAAAGGAAAGAAGAAGTAGTAGTAGTAGAAGAAGAAGAAGAAATAGAAGAAGAAGAAGAAGAAATAGAAGAAGAAGAAGAAGAAGAAGAACAGGAAATAGAAGTGGGAGAAGAACAAGAAGATAATGAAAAAGAAAAAGAGAAAGAAGTAGAAGAAAAAGGGTAAGAACAAGAAGAAGGTGAAGAAGAAGAGGAAGAAGAAGAAGAAGAAGGAGAAGAAGTAGTAGAAGACGAAGAAAATGAAGAAGAAGAAAATGAAGAAGAATAAAAAGGCAAAGAAGAAGTTGAGGAAGACAAAGAAGAAGAAGATGAAAAAGTGAAAAAAAAAGAAGACAAAGAAGAAGATGAAGAAGAAGAAGAAGGCAAAGATGAAGAAGAAGAAGAACAAGAAGAAGAAGAAGATGAAGAAGGTGAAGAAGAAGAAGTAGAAGATGAAGAAGAAGATGAAGAAGAAGAAGAAGAAGAATTAAAAGAGAAAGAAGAAGAAGAAGAAGAAGAAGAATATTATTAGTAATAATAAGAAGAAGAGAAAGAAGAAGAAAACAAAGAAGAAGAAGAGGAAGAAGAAGTTGATGAAAAAGTAGTAGTAAAAGAAGAAGAATAAGAAGAAGAAGATGGAGTGGAAGAATAGGAAGAAGAAAAAGAAGAAGAAGAATAACAAAGAAAACAAGGCAAAGAAGAAGAAGCAGAATAAGAAGAAGAAGAAAATGATGAAGAAGAAGAAGAAAAAGAAGTAGAAGATGAAGGAGCAGAAGAAGGGGAAGAAGAAGAAGTAGAAGAAAAAGAAGAGGAGCAGGAAGAAGAAGAAGTGGAAGTAGAAAACTAACAAGATGGAGAAGAAGACGATGATGATGAAGAAGAAGATGATGATAAAAAAGAAGAAGAAGAGGGAGAAGAAGAAGAAGGAGAAGATTAAGAAGAAAATGAAGAAGAACATGAGGAAGCAGATGAGGAAGAAGATGAACAAGACAAAGAAGAAGATGAACAAGAAGAAGAAAAAGACGAATACGAAGAAGAAGAAAAAGAAGAAGAAGAAGAAGACGAAGAAGAATAACACGATGAGGTAGAACAAGACGAAGAAGAAGAAGAGAAGAAGAACAAGAAGAAGAAGTCAAAAAATAAGAAGAAGAAAAAGAAAAAGAAGAAGTAGAAGAAGAAGACAAAGAAGAGGAATAAGACGAAGAAGAGGAAGATGAAGAAGAAGAAAAAGAAGAAGAAGAAGAAGAAGAGGACGAAGAAGAAGAAGAAGAAGAAGAAGAAGAAGCAGGAGAAGGAGAGTAGAAGAAAAAGAAGAAAAAAGAAGAAGAATAAGAACACGAAGAAGAGGAAGACGAAGAAAAATAACAAGAAGAATAAGGTGAAGAAGAAGAAGAAAACAATGATGAAGAAGAAGACGGAGAGGAAGAAAAAGAAGAATAAGAAGGCGAAGTAGAAGAAGAAAATGAAGAAAAAGAAGAAGAAGAAAAAATGAAAACGAGGAAGAAGAAGAAGAAGAAGAAGAAGAAGAAGACGAAGAAGAAGAAAAAGAAGTAGACGAAAATGATGAAGATAAATAAGAAGAATATGAAAAAGAAGAACAGGGCAAAGGAGAAGAGGAAGAAGAAGAAAAAGAAGAAGAAGAACAACAACAAGAAGAAGTAGAAGAATAATAATAATAAGAAGAAGAAGTAGAAGAAGAAGAAGAAGAAGAAGAAGAAGACGGAGAAGAAGAAGAAGTGGTACAAGAAAAAGAAAATGAAAAAGAAAAAGAAGAGGAAGATGAAGAAAAAGTAGAAGAGAAAGAAGAAGAAAAAGCAGAAGAAGTAGAAGAAGGAGAAGAAGAAGTAGTAATAGTAGAAGAAGAAGAAGAAGAAATCAAAGAAGAAGACAGAGAAGAAGAAGAAGAAGTAGAAGATGATCATGATGAAGATGTAGAAGACGCTGATGATGAAGGAGAAGACAAAGGACAAGAAGAATAACAAGAAGAAGAAGAAAAAGAAGACGAAGAAGAAGAAGAACAACAAGAAAAAGAAAAGGAAGAAAAAGAAAAGGAAGCAGAAGATGAAGGGGAAGAAGAAGTAGAAGAAGAGGATGATGATGATGAAGATGAAGTTGTAGAAGAAATGGAAGATAAAGATGAAGAAGAACAAGAAAAAGAAGAAGTAGAAGGAGAAGAAGAAGAAGAAGAAGGCGAAGAAGAAGGAAGATGAAGGTGAAGAAGAAGAAGAAGAAGAAGTAGAAGAAAAAGAAGTATAAGAACACAAAGGATATCGAAGAGAAGAAGAAGAAGAAGAAGAAGAAGGGGAAGAACAAGAAGAAAAAGAGAAAGAAGAAGTAGGAGATGAAGAAGAAGCAGAAGAAGAGGGAGATAAAGACGAAAAAGAAAAAAGAAGAAGAAGATGATGATGAAGAAAAACAAGATGAAGAAGTAGAAGATTATGACAAAGAAGAAAAAGAAGAACATGAAGAAGAGGAGAAAGAAAAAAAAAGAAGACAAAGGAGGAGGAGGAGGAGGAGTAAAAGGAGAAGGAGAAGAAGAAGAAGAAGAGAAGAAACTAAAGAAGAAGTAAAAGAAGAAGAAAAAGAAGAAGAAGAAGAAGAAGAATACGAAGAACAAGAAGATGAACATGATGAAGAAGAAAAAGAAGAAGAAGGAAAAGAAGAAGAAGAAGAAGAAGAAGAAGAAGAGGAAGAAGACAAAGAAGAAGAAGTCGAAGACAAAGAAGGAGAAGTTAAAGACATAGAAGAAGAAGGAGAGGAAGAAGAAGAAGAGGTAGAAGAAGAAGAAGAAGAAGAAGAAGATGATGATGAAGAAAAAGAAGAAAAAGAAAACAAAGAAAATGAAGAAGAAGTAAAAGAAGAAGAAGAAGAAAAAAAAGATGAAGAAGAAGAAATAAAAGAAGAAGAAGAGGAAGAAGAGGGAGAAGGTGAAGAAGAAGAAGAAGATGATGATGATGAAGTAGATGTAGTGGAAGAGAAAAAAGAAAGGTAAGTAGAAGAAGAAGAAGATGAAGAAAAAGGAGAAGAAGGAGACGAAGAAGTAAAAGTAGATGAAGAAGAAGAGGAAGTAGATTAAGAAGATGATGAAGAAGAGGAAGAATTACAAGAAGTAGAAGAGGAAGAAGAGAAAGAAAAAGAGGAGGAAAAAGTAGAAGAAGAAGAGGAAGAAGATGTTGACAAAAAAGTAAAAGAAGAAGAAGAAGAGAAAGAATATCCAGAAGAAGAGGAAAAGAAGAAGAAAAAGAAGTAAAAGAATGAGAAGTAAAAGTAGAAGAAGAAGAAGAAGAAGAAGACGATTTTGAAAAGATGGAGAAGAAGAGGAAGAAGAAGAAGGTGAAAAAGAAGTAGAAGACGTAGAAGATGAAGAAGAAGACAAAGAAGAAGTTGAAAGAGAAGAAGCAAAAGAAGAAGAAGAAGAAGAAGAAGAAGAAGTTGATGAAGAAGAAGATGAAGAAGAAGAACGAGAAAAAGAAGAAGACAATGAAGTAGAAGGAGAAGAAGATGAAAAGAGAGAAGAAGAAGAAGAAGAAGAAGAAGAAGAAGAAGAAGAAGTGGAGGAAGAAGGAGGTGAAGAAGAAGAAGAAGAAGAAGATGATGAAGAAGAAGAAGAGATGAAGAAGAAGACAAAGAAGAAGAAAAGAAGAAGAAGAAGAAGAAAGAGAAGAAGAAGTAGAAGACGATCATGATGAAGAAGTAGAAGACGATGATGATGAAGGAGAAGACAAATAACAAGAAGAATAAGAAGAAGAAGAAGACGAAGAAGAATGAGAAGAACAAGAACAAGAACAAGAACAAGAAAAGGAATAAAAGGAAAAGGAAGAAGAAGATGAAGGAAAAGACGAAGAACAAGAAGAAGAAGAAGATGAAGGGTTAGAAGAAGTAGAAGAAGACGAAGATGATGATGAAGATGAAGATGTAGAAGAAATGGAAGATAAAGAAGAAGAAGAAGAAGTAGAAGGAGAAGAAGAAGAATAAGAAGAAGAAGAAGGCAAAGAAGAAGAAGAAGAAGAAGAAGAAGTAGAAGAAAAAGAAGTACAAGAAGACAAAGGGTATCAAGGAGAAGAAGAAGAAAAAGAAAAAGAAGAAGAAGAATAGGAAGAAGAAGAAGAAGGGGAAGAACAAGAAGAAAAAGAAAAAGTAGAAGAAGGAGATGAAGAAGAAGAAGAAGAGGGAGATAAAGAAGAAAAAGAAAAAAGAAGAAGAAAAGGATTAAGAAATGGAAGATGTAGAAGAAGAAGATGAAGACGAAGAAGAAAAAGAAGAAGATGAAGCAGAGGAAAAAGAAAACGAAGTAGACGAAGGAGGAGGAGGAGTAAAAGGAGAAGGAGAAGAAAAAGAAGACGAAGAAACCAAAAGAAGTAGAAGAAGAAGAAGAAAAAGAAGAAGAAGAAGAAGAAGATGATGAAGAATAAGAAGATGATCATGATGATCAAGTAGAAGAAGAAGATTAAGAAGAAGAAGAAGAAGAAGAAGAAGAAGATGATGATGATGAAGAAGAAGAAGAAGAAGAAGAAGAAGAAGAGGAAGAAGATCAAGAAGAAGAATAAGAGGAAGAAGAAAGAGAGGAAGAAGAAGAAGAAGATGATGAAGAAGAAGAAGAAGTCGTAGACAAAGAAGAAGAAGGAGAGGAAGAAGAAGAAGAGGATGAAGAAGAAGAAGAAGAAGATGATGATGATGATGAAGAAAAAGAAGAAGAAGAAGAAGATGAAGAAGAAGAAGTAGAAGAAGAAGAAGAGGAAGAAGAAGATGATGAAGTAGATGTAGTAGAAGTGTTAAAAGAAGGGGAAGTAGAAGAAGAAGAAGAAGATGAAAATTGAAAAGAAGAAGGAGAAGAAGAAATAAAAGTACATGAAGAAGAATTGGAAGAAGATTGAGAAGAGGAAGAAGAGGAAGAAGTACAAGAAGAAGTAGAAGAAGAAGTAGAAGAGGAAGAAGAAGAAGAAGAGAAAGTAAGATAGGAGGAAAAATTAGAAGAAGAGGAAGAAGAATTTGATGAAAAAGTAAAAGAAGAAGGAGAAGAAGATTAAGAAGAAGAAGAACAGAAGAAGAAGAAGAAGTAGAAAAATGAAAAGTAAAAGTAGAAGAAGAAGAAGGTGATGAAGAAGAAGAAGATGAAGAAGATGAAGAAGAAGAGAAAGTAGAAGTTGAAAAAGGAGAAGTAAAAGAAGAAGAAGAAGAAGAGGAAGAAGAAGTGGAAGAAGAAGATGAAGAAGAAGAACATGAAAAAGAAGAGGACAATGATGTAGAAGGGGAAAAAGATGAAAAGAAAGAAGAAAAAGAAGAAGAAGAAGAACAAGTAGAGGAAGAAGGAGAAGAAGAAGTAGAAGAAGTAGAAGAGGAATAAGAAGACGAAGAAGAAGACAAAGAAGAAGAAGAAAAACAAGGAGAAGAAGATGAAGAAGAAGAGGAAGATAAAGAAGAAGAAGGGAGAAGATGAACAAGAAGAAGAAGAAGAAGAAAAAGTAGTAGTAGAAGAAGAAGAGGAAGTAATAGAACAAGAAGGATTAGAAGAACAAGAAGATGACGAATTTGATGAAGAAAGAAGAAGAAGAAGAAGAAGAATAGGAAGAAGAAGAAGGTGAAGACAAAGGAGAAGCCATGATGATGATGAAGAAGAAGAAGAAGAAGATGAAGAAGTAGAAGGAGAATAAAATGAAGAAGAAGAAGAAGAAGAGGAACAAGAAAGAGAAGAAGAAGAAGAGAAAGAGAAGGAGATGGAGAAAAAGAAAAAGAAGAAGTAGAAGAAGAAACGGAAGAACAAGAAGAAGAAGAAGTCGACGAAGAAAAAAAAGAAGAAAAAGAAGAAGAAGAAGCAGAACAAAAAGAAGAAGTAGATGATAGGGAAGAAAAAGAAGAAGAAGAAGAAGTAATAGAAGAAAAAGGAGAGAAGATGATCAAGAAAAAGACTAAAATGAAGAAAAGAAAGAGATGAAGAAGAAGAAGAAGAGGAAGAAGACGGAGTAGCGGAAGAAGAAGATGAAGAAGTTGAAGAAAAATAAGAAAAAGAAGATGAAGTAGAAGAAAATGAAGAAGATGAACAAGATGATGAAGAGGAAGAAAAAAAGAAGTACAAGAAGAAAACAAAGAAGAAGAAGAAGAAGAAGATGGCAAAGAGGGAAGAAGAAGAAGAAAAATAGAAAAAAGAGATGAGGAAGAAAAAGAAGAAGACCACGATGATGATGATGATGAAGAAGATGTAGAAGAAGTGGAAGAAGAAGAATATGAAGAAGGAGAAGAAGAAGAAGAAGAAGAATAAGAAGGAGAAGAAGAAGAAGCAGAAGAGGAAGAACCAGAAGAAGAAAATCAAGATGAAGAAGAGGAAGAAGAAGATGACGTAGAAGAAGAAGAAGAGGAAGACGAACAAGGAGAAGAAGAAGAAGAAGAAGAAGAAGAAGAGAAAGGAGAAGACGAAGAAGAATTAGAACAAGAAGAAGGAGAGGAAGAAAAAGAAGGAGAAAAGATGATGATGAACGAGAAGAAGAAGAATGAGAATAAGAAGGATAATAAGAATAATAAGAAGAGGAAGAAGAAGAAGAAGAGGAAGATGAAGGCTACGAAGAAGAAGAAGAGGAAGAAAAATGGAAAGATAAAGAAGAAGACGAAGATAAAGAAGGATAAAAATAATAATAATAAAAATAAGAAGAAGTAGAAAAACATGACGAAGAAGAAGATGAAAATGAATGAGAAGAAGAAGAAGAAAAAGATGAAGAAGAAGAAGATGATGATGATGAAAAAGAAGAAGAAGAAGAAGAAGAGGAAGAAGATGAAGAACATGAAGTATAAGAAGAAAAAGAAGAAGAAGAAGAAGAAGATGATGGAGAAGAAGAAGAAAAAGAAAAAGAATAAAAGAACAAAAATAAGAAGATAAAGAAGATGAAAAGAAGACAGATAAAAAAAGACAAGAAGAAGAAGAAAAATATGAAGAATTAAAACAAGAAGATGAAGTAAAACAAGATGAAGAAGAAGAAGTGGTAGAATTAGAAGAAAAAGAAAAAGAAATGGAGGAAAAAGATACAAAGAAGAAGAGGAAGATGATGATGAAGAAAAGGGAGAAATAGAAGAAGAAGAAGAAGAAGAAGAAGAAGAAGATGATGATGATGATGATGATGATGATGAAGAGAATTAGAAGAAGAAGAAGTAGAAAAAGACGAAGAAGAAAGAAGGAGAAGAATTAAAAGAAGAAAAAGAAGAATAAGATAATGAAGAAGAAGGAGAGGAAGAAGAGTAAGTAAAATAAGAAGAAGAAGAAGAAAAAGATAAACAGGAATAAACTAAAGAACACGAAGAAGAAGAAAAAGAAGAATTATACGAACAAGAAGAAGAAGAAGAAAGATGAAGAAGAATTAAAAGAAGTGAAATAGAAGAAGAAGAAGAAAAAGAATAAGACGTAGAAGTAGAAGAAAAAGAAGAAGTAGAAGAAGAAGAAGAAGAGAAGAAGAAGGAGAAGTAGAAGAAGAAAACAAATAAGAAGAAGAACAAGAAGAAAAAGAAGAAGAAGAAGAAGAATAAAAGAAGAAGACGAAGAATAAGAAAATGAAGACGGAGAAGAAGACGAAGAAGACAAAGAAGAAGAAGAACAAGAATAAGAATATGATGATGAAGAAGAACAAGAAATAGAATAAGGAGAAGAAGAGAAAGAAGAAAGAGAAATACACGCACTAGAAGCAAAAGAAGAAGAAGAAGAAGACGAATAAGGAGAAGAAGAAGAAGAAGAAGAAGAAAAAAAAGAAGAAGAAGAAGCAGAAGATGAAGAAGAGAAGGAGGAGGAAGAAGAAGAAGAAGAAGATGAACGAAGAAGAAGAAGAAGAAGAAGAAGATAACGAAGTAGAAGAAGAAGTAAAAGACAAAGAAGAAGAAGACTAAGAAGGAGAATACAAAGAAGTAGAAAAAAAATATGACGAAGAAGAAGAAGAAGAATAAGAACAAGATGAAGAAGAAGAGGAAGGAAAAGAGGATGAAGAAGAAAACGAAGAAGAAGAAGAAGAAATAGTCGATAACAAAGAAGAAATAAACGTGGAAGAAGAAGAAGATGACGAAATAGAAAACAATGATGTGGAAAAAGAAGAAGAAGAAGATTAAGAAGAACAAGATGAAGAAGAAGAGGAAGAAGAAAAAGAAGAAGAAGATGGAGAATAAGAAGAAGAAGAGGAAGAGGAAGAAGAAGAAGAACTAAAAGTAGAAGAGGTACAACAAGAAGAAGAAGGCGAAGAAGAAGAAGAAAAGGAAGAGGACGAAGAAGAACACGAAGAAGATGAACAATACGACGAATAAAAAGCTGAAAGCTGAACAAGAAGAAGTCGAAGAAGAAGAAGAAGAAGAAATCAAAGAAGACGAAGAAGAAGAACAAGAAACAAAAGAACAAGAAGAAGATGATGAAAAAGAAGAAGACAAACAAGAAGAAGATGAAGTAGAAGAAGAAGATGAAAACACGACGATGAAGATGTAGAAGAAGAATAAGAAGGAGATGAAGAAAAAGAAGAACAAGAAGAAGAAGATGAATAAGAAGATGAAGATGAAGAAGAAGCAGAAAATGAAGTATAAGAAGAAGAAAAAGAAGACACTAAGAAGAAGTAGAATAATAAAAATAATAATAATATTAGTAATAATAAGATGAAGAAGAAGGAGAAGGAGAAGAAGAAAAAGAAGTAGAAGAAGAAGAAAAAGAAGACAGAGAAGAAGCCTGAGAATTAGAATACAAAGAAGAAGAAGATGAACAAGAAGAAGTAGACCAAAAGAGGAAGAAGAAGAAGAAGAAGAAGAAGAAGAGGAAGAAGAAGACAAAGAAGAAGAACAAGTAGACGAAAAAGAAGAAGTCAAATAAGAAGAAGATGAAGAAGAGGAAGACAAAGAAGAGAAGGATGATGAAGTCAAAGAAAAAGAAGAAGAAAAAAAACGAAGAAGAAGAAGAATGGGCAATAAAAAGAAAAGTTGAAGAAGAAGTAGAGAAGAGAAGAAGAAGAAGAAGAAGAAGAAAACAAAGTCGATGAAGAAGAAGAAGCAGAAGAGGAAGAAGAAGAACAAAAAGAAGAAGAACAATAATAACTACAAAACGAAGAAGAAGATGAAGATGAAGAAGAAGAAGAAGAAGATGAAGAAGACGAAGAAGAAGATGAAGAAGAAGAAAAAGTAGACGAATAAAAAGAAGAAGTCGAAAAAGAAGAAGATGATGATTAAGAGGAAGAAGAAGATGATGATGATGAATACTAAGAACAAGTAGAAGAAGAAGAAGAAAAATAAGAACAAGACGAGAAGAAGATGAAGAAGATGAATAAGAAGAAGACCAAGAAGAAGAAGAAGATGAAGAAGAAGAAAATAAGATGAAGAAGAGGAGGAATGGATGATAACAAAGAAGAGGAGGACGTGGAAGAAGAAGAAGAAGAATAGGTCGAAGAAGAAGAAGAAGAGGAAGACCGAGAAGAAGAAGAAGAAGAAATAGAAGAAAAAGAAGAAGTCAAAACAAAGAAGAAAAAGAAGAAAAGAAGAAGAAGAAAACGAAGAAAAAGAACAAAAACAGGTAGAAGAAGAAGATGCAATTCAAGACGAAGAAATAGAAAATGAAAAGAAGT
>JAIUJO010003809.1:12500-17500 GCA_023846275.1 Vanilla planifolia | reverse complement strand
ACAAGAAGAATAAGAAGTTGAAGAAGGATAAGACGATGAAGAAGAAGAAGAGGAAGAGGAAGAAGAAGAAGACAAAGAAGAAGGAGAAGACGAAGCAGAAGAAGAAGAAGAAGAAGAAGAAGATGAAGAAGATGAAGAAGATGAAGAAAATGAAGAAGAAGAAGAAGAAGAAGAAGACAAAGAAGAAGAAGACAAAGAAGGTGAAGAAGAAGAAGATGAAGAAAAAGAAGAAGAAGAAGTAAAAGAAGACGAAGTTGGTGATGAATAAGAAGAAGAAGAAGAAGAAGATGATGATGATGAAGAAGAAGTAGAAGGAGAAGAAAAATTAGAAGATGGAGAGGAAGAAGAAGAAAAAGAAGAAGAAGTACAGGAAGATGAAGAGGAAGGAGAACACGAAGAAGTGGAAGAACTCGAAGAACAAGAAGAACAAGAACAATAAAAAGAAGAAGAAAAAAGGAAAGAATAAGAAGTAGTAGTAGAAGAAGAAGAAGAAAAGGTTGAAGAAGAGGAAAAAGAAGAATTAAAAGATATTGAAAAACAAGAAGGTGAACTTGATGATGAAGAAGAAGTAGGAGGGGAAGAAGAAGAAGAAGATGATGATGATGAAGAAGTAGAAGATGAAGAAGTAGAAGAAGAAGATGAAGAAATAGAAGTAGAAGAAAACAAAGAAGAAGAAGATGAAGAAGAAGTTGAAGAAGAGGAAGAAGAAAAAGAAGAAGAAGAAGAAGTAGAAGAAGAAGATGATGAAGAAGAAGAAGAAGAAAAAGAAGAAGAAGAAGAAAATGAAGGAGTTGGAGGATAAGGAGAAGAAGAAGTAGTAGAAAAAGAAGTAGCAGAGGAAGAAGAAGAAGAAGAAGAAGAGCAAGAAGAAGAAGGAGAAGTAGAAGAAGACTAAAAACAAGAAGAAGAAGAGGAAGAAGACGAAAAAGAAAAAGATGCATAAGGAGAAGGAAAAGAATATGAAAAAGAAGAAGAAGACGACGAAGAAGATGAGGAAGAAGAAGAAGAAGAAGAAAAAGAAGAACGAGAACAAGGAGAAGAAGAAGAAGAAGAAGAAGAAGAAAAAGAAGAAGAAGAAGGATAAGAAGAAGTAGAAGAAGGAGAAGAAGATGAAGAAGAAAGAGGAGACAGAGAAGAAGATGAGGTAGAAGAAGAAGAAGAAGATGAAGATGAACAAGAACTAGAACAAGAAGAAGATGATGGTGAAGAAAAAGAAGAAGAAGAAGAAGAAGAAGAAAAAGAAGAAGACAAAGAAGTAGTAGAAGATGAAGAAAACAAAGAAGAAGAAGAAGAAGATGGAGAAGAAGAAGAAGAAGAAGAAGTTGAAGAAGAGGAAGGAGAAGAAAAAGAAGAAGAAGGAGAAGAAGAAGAAGAGGAAGAGGAAGAAGAATGCGAAGAGGAATACGAAGAAGATGAAGAAAAAGATGGTGAAGAAGTAGAAGTAGAAGAAGAAGAAGAAGAAAAAAGCAAAGAAGAATATGAAGAAGAAGAAGAATTAGAAGATGAAAAAATAGATGATGATGATAAATATGAAGAAGAAGAAGCAGAAGAAGAAGAAGAAGAGGAAGAAGAGGGGGAAAAAGAAAAAGAAGACGAAGAAGATGAAGACAACGAAGAAGAAGATGAAAAAGAAGAAGAAGAAGAAAAAAAAGAACAAGGAGAAAAAGAAGAAGAAGAAGAAGAAAAAGAAGAAAGAGAAGAAAAAGATGAAGAAGATCAAGAAGAAGAAGTGGAAGAAGATGAAGAAGAAGAAGAGGAAGAAGAACAAGAAGAAGAAGAAGAAAAAAAAAGATGAAGAAAAAGAAGAAGAAGAAGAAAGGGAAGAAGAATGAGAAGAAGAAGAACGAGAATATGATGAAGAAGAAGAAGTAGACGAAGATGAAGAAGAAGACGAAGAAGAAAAATTTGAAGAAGAAGAAGATGATGATGAAGAAGAAGAAGAAGAAGAAGAAGTAGAAGTGAACGAAGAAGAAGAAGAAGAAGAAGAAGATAAAGAAGAAAAAAAGGAAGAAGAAGATGATGATGAAGTATAAGAAGAAGAAGAAGAAGAGGAAGAAAAAATGAAGAAGAAGAAGAAGAAGAAGAAGAAGTGGAATTTGAAGATGTTGTAGGAGGAGAAGAAGAAGCAGAAGAAGACAAAGAAGAAATAGAAGAAGAAGAAGAAGAAGAAGAAGGAGAAGAAGAAGAAGAAGAAGAAGAAGAAGAAGATAAAGAAGAAGAAGAAGAAAAAGAAGTAGTAGTGGAAGAAGAATACGAATAAGAAAAAGAAGAAGAAGAAGAAACAGAAGAAGAAGAAGAAGAAGAAAAAGAAGAAGAAGAATTCAAAGAACATGGAGAAGAAGAAAAAGAAGCAGAAAAAGACGAAGAAGACAAAGAAGAAGAAGAAGAAGTTGGAAAGGAAAAAGAAGAAAAAGAAGAAGATAAAGAAGAAGAAGAACAACAACAAGTAGAAGAAAAAGTAGTAGTAGAAGAAGAAGAAGAAGAAGAAGAAGAAGAAGAAGAAGAATTAGTAGTAGTAGAAGAAGAAGAAGAAGTTGAAGAAGATGAAGAAGACAAAGAAGAAGAACAGGAAGAAGAAGAGAAGAAGAAGAAGAAGAAGAAGAAGATGACGATGAAGAAAATGAAGAAGATGAAGAAGTAAGAGATAATGATGAAGAAGATGAAGAAGAAGAAAAGAAGTAGGCAAGGAAGAAGAAGATAAAAGTGAAGAAGAAGAAGAAGAAGTTGTAGGCATGGAAGAAGAAGAAAAAAAAGATTAAAGAAGACAAAGAAAATGAAGAAGAAGTAGACAAAGAAGGTGAATAAGAGGAAGAAGAAGACGAAGAAGAATATGAAGAAGACGAAGAAGATGTAAAAGAAGAAAAAGAAGAAGAAAAAGAAGTACAAGAAGAAGAAGAATAAGATGAAGAAGAAGAAGAAGAAGAATAAGGAGAAGAAGAAGTAGTAGAAGAATAAGAAGAGGAAAAAGAAGATGGAGAAGAAGATGAAAAAAAGGAAGAAGAAGAAGAAGAAGAAGGGGGAGAAGAAGAGGAAGAAGAAGAAGAAAATGAAGAAAAAGAGGAAGAAGAAGAAGAAGAATGAGAAGAAGGAGGAGGAGGAGAAGGAGGAGATGAAGAAGAAGTAAAAGAAGAAGTAGAAGAAGAAGAAGAAGAAGAGAAAAATATGATGCAGAAGAAGAAGAAGAAAACGAAGAAGAGGAGGAAGGAGAAGATGATAAAGAAAAATAATAACAAGAAGAAAAAGAAAAATAACAAGAAGAAGAAGTAAAAGAAGAAGACAAAGAAGGGAAACTAGAAGAAGAAGAAGAAGAGGAGGAGAAGAAGAAGATGAACACGAAGATGAAGAAGAAGAAGAAGTCAATGAAGGGCAAGAAGAAGAAGAAGAAGAAGAAGAAGAATAGGAAGAAGAAGAATGAGAAGAAGAAGAAGAAGAAGAAGAAGAAGAAGGAGAAGAAGAAGGAGATGACGTAGAAGAAAAGAAGATGTATAAGCAAAAGAAGAAGAAGAAGAAGAGGAAGAGGAAGAGGAAGAAAAAGAAGAAGAAGAAAAAGAAGAAGAAGAAAAAAAGTAGAAGTAGAAGAAGTAGGAGATGAAGGTAAAGAAAAAGAAGAAGAAGAAGAAGATAATGAAAAAGACGAAGAAGAAGAAGTAGATAATGAAGAAGACGAAGACGAAGAAAAAGAAAACACAGACGAAGAAGAAGTAGACGAATATGAAGAAGAAAAAGGAGAAGTAGAAGAAGGCTAAGATGAAGAAGAAGAAGAAGAAGAAGAAGACGTAGTACTAAAAGAAAAAGATGAAGAAGAAAAAGAAAAAAAATTTAAAAGAAGTAGAAGAAGATTAAGAAGGCAAGGAAGAAGAAGAGGAAGGAGAAGAAGAAGAAGTAGAAGAAGAAGAAGAAGAAGTAGAAGAAGAAAAAGAAGAAGAAAAAGAAGAATGGGAGGAAGAAGAAGATGATGAAGAAGAAGAAGAAGAGAAAGAAGACGTAGAAGAAGAAGAAGAAGAAGATGAAGAAGAAAAAGAAGTTGCTAAAGAAGAAGAAGAAGACATGGAAGAACTAGATGAAGAAGATGAAGAATAAGAAGAAAAAGAAGTAGAAAAAGAGGAGGAAGTAGAAGAATATGAATAAGAAGAAGTAGAAGAAGAAACAGAAGAAGAAGAAGAAGGAGGAGTAGGAGAAGAGGATGGTGAGGGAGAAGGATAAGAAGAATAAGAAGAAGAAGAAGATAAAGAAGGAGAAGACGAAGAAGGAGAAGAAAAAGAAGAAGACGATGAAGAAGAAGAAGAAGAAGAAGAAGAAGAAGAAGAGTAAGAAGGAAAATAAGAAGTAGAAAAAGGAGAAGAAGAAAAAGAAAAGAGGAAGAAGAAGGAGGAGGAGGAGGAGGAGAAGAAGAAGAAGAAGAAGAAGAAGAAGAAGAATAACAAGAAGGAGAAGATGAATAAGAAGTAGAAGAACAAGAAGAAGGAGAAGAAGAAGAAGGAGATGAAGGAGTAGAAAAAGAAGAAAAAGAAGAAAAAAAGAAGAAGTAGAGGAAGATGATGATAATCAAGAAGAAGGGGAAGAAGAAGTAGAAGAAGATGAAGAAGAAGGTGAAGAAGAAGAAGTAGAAGAAGAAGACAGAGAAGACGAAGAAGAAGAAGAACAATTACAAGATGAAAAAGAAGAAGTAGAAGATAGAAGTAGAAGATGAAGAAAAAAAAAGTAGAAGAAGATGAAGAAGTTGAAGAAGAAGAAGAAGAAAAAGAAGAAGTGGAAGAAGAAGAAAAAAAGAAGAAGAAGAACAAGAAGAAGAAGCAGAAGAAGATGAAAGAAGAAGGAAGAGGAGGAGGAGGAGAAGAAGAAGTAGAAGAAGAAGAAGAGGAATAAGAAGAAAAAGAAGAAGAGGTAGAAGAAAAGGAAGAAGAAGAAGAAGAAAAAGAAGAAGAATAGGAAGAAGAAGAAGGAGAAGAAAAGGAAGAAGGCAAAGAAGAAGAAGAAGAAGACGAATAAGAATATGATGA
>JAIUJO010003809.1:2500-5000 GCA_023846275.1 Vanilla planifolia | reverse complement strand
TTCTTCTTCTTCTTTTTCATCTTCTTGATCTTCTATTTGTCTTCTTCTTTGTCTTCTTCATCTTAATTATCTTTTTCTCCTTGTTTTTCTTCTTTTTCTTCTTCTTCTTCTTCTTCTTTGTCTTCTTCAAGTTCTTCTTCTACTTCTTCTTCTTTGCCTTTTTATTCTTGTTCTTCTCCTTCTCCTTCTTCTTCTCCTTCTTCTTCTTCACGTGCTTCTTCTTCTTCTTCGTCTTCTTCTTCTTCTTCTTCTTCTTCTTCTCCCTCTTCCTTTTCATCTTCTTCTTCTTCTTCCTCTTTTTATTCTTCTTCTTCTTCTCCTCCTTCTTCTCATTCTCCTTTTTCTTGTTCTTCTTCTTCTCCTTATTCTTCTAATTCTTCTTCTTCTTCCTCTTCTACTTCTTCTTCTCTTTCTTATTCTTCTTATTCTTTTTCTTCTTCTTCTTCTTCTTCTACTTCTTCCTATTTTTCATCTTCTTCTTCAACTTCTTCTACTTCTTCTTCTTCTTTTTCTTCTACTTCTTTTTTTTCTTCTTCTTCTTCTTTTTCTTCTTCTTATTCTTCTTCTTATTCTTCTACTTCTTTGGTACTTGTTTTCTTCTTCTTCTTCTTCTTTTTTCATTTGCTTCTTCTTCTTTTTCCTCTTCAACTTCTTCTCCTTGTTCTTGTTCATATTCTTCTTCCTCTTCTTCTTCTTTGTTTTCATCATCTTCTTCTTTTTCTCATTCTTGTTTTTTTTTGTCTTATTCTTCTACTTCTTTTTCTTCTTCTTCTTCTTCATCATCTTTTCCATCTACTTCTCTTTCTTCTTCTACTTCTATTTTTCTTCTTCTTCATCTTATTATTCTTCTTCTTCAAATTATCTTTTTCTTCTTCTTCTTCTTCTTCTTCTTCTTCTTCTTCTTTTCCATCTACTTCTCTTTCTTCTTCTACTTCTATTTTTCTTCTTCTCCATCTTATTCTTCTTCTTCTTCAAATTATTCTTCCTCTTCTTCATTTTGTACTTCTTCTTCTTCTTCGTCTTCTTCTTATTCTTCTTCTTCTTATTATTCTTCTTATTGTTCTTCTTCTTTGTCTTCTACTTCTGATTTTTATTCTACTTTCTTTCTTCTTATTCTTCTCCAACTTCTTCTTCTGCTGTAGCTTCTTCTTCTTCTCTTACTCCTCTTAGTTATTCTTTTTCTTCTTCTTGTTTTTCATCTTCTTCTTCTTCTTCATCATCTTCTTCTTCTTCTTTACCTTCTTCATCTTTTCTACTTCTTCTTCTTCCTCCTCTTCTTCTTGTCATTCTTCCTCTTCCTCTTCTTCTTCTTCTTCGTTGTCTTCTTCTTCTTCTTCTTCATTGTTTTCTTCTTCTTCTTTTTTTGTCGTCTTCTTCTTCTTCATTTACTACTACTACTTCTTCTTCTTCTTCTTTATCTTCTTCTTCTTCTCCTCTTCTTTCTTCTTCTTCTACTACTTCATTTTCTTGTCATTCTTCTTCTTCTTCTTCTTCATTTTCTTTTCATTCTTCTTCTTCTTTTTCGTCTTTTTCTTCTTTTTCGTCTTCTTCTTCTTTTCTTCTTCTCCTTCTTGTTTGACTACTTCTTCTCTATCCTTTTTTTCTTCTTCTTCTTCTTCTTCTTCTTGTACTTATGCTTCTTCTTCTTCTTTGTCAAATTCTTCGTCTTCTTCTTCTTCTACTACTACTACTACTTCTACTCTTTCTTCTTCTTCTTGTTCTTCTTTGTCCTCTTCTTCTTCTTCTTCTTCTTCGTTTTCATCTTTTTCTCTCTCTTCCACTTCTACTTCTTATTCTTCTTTCGCTTCCTCTTTTTCTTCTTCCTCTTCTTCTTCTTCTTCCTTGCCTTCTTCTTCGTCTTGATCTATTTCTTCCTCATCATACCCTTCTTCTACATCTCCTTCTTCATCTTCTTCTCTTCTTCTTCTTCTTGTACTTCTTTTTTTGGTTCTTCTTCTTCTTCTCTTCTTCTTCTTCTTTTTCTTCTTCTTCTTCTTTTTCTTCTCCTCCTTTTTCGTAATCCTCTTCTTCTTCTTCTTCTTTGTCTTCTTCTACTTCTTCATGTTCTTCTTCTCCATCTTCTCCTTCTTATTCTCCTTCTTATTCTTCTCCTTCTCCTTCTTCATCATCATCATTCATCTTCCTCTTCTAATTCTAACTCGTATTTTTTCTTTTAATTCTTCTGCTTCTTCTTTTTCTTCTTCTTCTTCTTCATTGTCATCTTCTTTGCCTTTTTCTTGTTCTTCTTCTCCTTCTTCTTCTTTTTCTTCTACTTCTTCTTCTTCTTCTTCTTCTTTGTTGTCATCTTCTTTGCCTTTTTCTTCTTCTTCTTCTTCTTCTTCTTCTTCTTCTTCTCCTTCTTCTTCTTCTTCTTCATTTATTCTTCTTTTTCTTCTTCTTCTTCTCCTTCGTCTTGTTCAACTTCCTCTACTTCGTCTTTTTCTTTTTCTTCTTTTTCTTGTTCTTGTTCTTCTTTTTCTTCTTCTACTTCTCCTTCTTC
>JAIUJO010000904.1:0-38650 GCA_023846275.1 Vanilla planifolia | reverse complement strand
ATGATGATGAAGAAGAAGAAGTGGAAGAAGAAGGAGAACAAGAAGTAAAAGGAGAGAAAGAAGAAGAAGATGAACAAAAAGAAGAAGAAGAAGAAGAAGAAGAAGAAGTTGAAGAAGAAGGAGCAGAAGAAGAAGAAGAAGAAGAAGATGATGTAGAAGAACCGGATGAGGAGAGAAGAAGAAGAAGAAGAGGAAGAAGAAGAACTAGAAGAAGATGGTGATGAAGAAGAAGGTGAAGAAGTATAAGAAGTAGAAGAAGATGAAGTAGAAGAAGGAGAAGAAGGATAAGAAGAAGGAGAAGAAGAAGAAGAAGAAGTACAACAAGAAGAGGAAGAAGAAGAAGAAGAAGAAGAAGAAGAGGAAGAAGTGGAAGATGAGGAGAAAGAAAACGAAGAAGAAGAAGACGAAAAGGAAGAAGATGAAGAAGTAGAAGTGGAAGAAGAACAAGCAGAGGAAAAAGAAGAATAAGAGGAAGAAGAAGAAGAAGATGATGAAGAAGAGGAAGAAGAAGAAGAAGATGAAGAGAAAGAAGAAGAAGAAAAAGACAAAGAGGATGATGAAGAAGTCATGAAGAAGAAGAAGAAGAGATCATGATGATGAAGAAGTAGAGGAAAGGTAGAGGAGGAGGAAGAAGAAGAAGAAGAAGAAGAAGAAGAAGTTGATGAAGGAGAAGAAGAATAAGATGTACAAGAATATGAAGAAGAAGAAGAAGAAGAATAACAAGAAAAAGAAGAAGGATAAGAAGTAGAAGGAGAAGAAGAAGAGGAAGAAAAAGAAGCAGAAGAAGAAAGAGAAGAAGTAGAAGAAGAGGATGAAGAAGTAGAAGACGAAGAAGAAGAAGAAGATGAAGAGGATGAAGAGAAGAAGAAGAAGAGGAAGAAAAGAAGAAGAAGAAGAAATTTAAGTATAAGAAGAAGAAGGAGAAGAAGAAGAAGAAGAAGAAGAAGAGGAAGAAGAAGAAGAACAAGAAGATGAACATAAAGAAGAAAAAGTAAAAGAAGAAGAAGAAGAAGAAGAAGAAGAAGAAGAAGAAGAAGATGAAGATGAAGTTGAAGAAGAAGAAGAAGATGAAGAAAAAAAAGGTGGAGGGGGAGGAAATGAGAGGAAGAAGTAGAACATAAAGAAGAAGCAGAAGAAGTGGAAGAATTGGAGTAAGAAGATGAAGAGATGCAGGAAGAAGAAGAAGATGAAGAAGAAGAAGAAGAAGAGAAGAAGAAGACGAAGAAGAAGAAGAAGAAGTAGAAGAAGAAGGATAGGAAAAAGAAGAAAAAGAAGAACAAGAAGAAGAACAAAACCTAGAAGAAGAAGGTGAAGAAGAAGAAGAAAAAGAAGAAGAGTAAGAAGAAGAAAAAGAAGAGAAAGAAGAAGTACAAGAAGAAGAAGAAGAAGACGAAGAAGACGAAGAAGAAGATGTTAAAGAGGAAGAAGAAGATAAGGAAGAAGAAGAAGAAAAGGAAGACAAAGATGAAGAAGAAGAAGAAGAAGAAGAAGAAGAGTAAAGAGGAGAAGAGTAAGAAGAAGAAGATGGATAAGAAGAAGAAGAAGAAGATGGAGAAGGAGAAGAAGAAGAAGAAGAAGAAGAAGCGAAGGAAGAAGAAGAGGAAGAAGAAGATGTAGAAGAAATAGAAGAAGATGAAGAAGAAGAAGAAGAAGAAGAAGGAGGTGAAGAAGAAGAAGAAGAAAAAGAAAACAAAGAGGATGAAGAAGAAGAAGACGAAGAAGAAGAGGAACAAGGTGAAGAAGAAGAAGAAGGAGAAGAAGAAGAATAAGAAGAAGAAGAAGAAGAAGTAGAGGAAGTAGAAGAATAAGAAGTAGAATAGGAAGAAGAAGAAGAAGAAGAAGAAGAAGAAGAAAAAGAAGAACAAGAGGAAGAAGAAGAAGAAGAGGAAGGAGAAGATGAAGAAGTACAATAAGAATAAGAAGAAGAAGAACAAGATGATGATGATGTTGGTGAAGTAGAAGAAGAAGAGGAGGAGAAGGAGGAAGAAGAAGTAGAGGAACAAGAAGATGAAGAAGAAGAAGAAGTACAAGAAGAAGAAGAAGAAGGTGATGAAAAAGTAGTAGTAGAAGAAGAAGAAAAAAAAGAAGACGCAGTAGAAGAAGATGATGATGAAGAAGAAGAGGAAGAGGGAGGAGAAGAACAAGAAGCAGAAGCAGAAGAAGAAGAAGAAGAAGAAGAAGAAGAAGAAAGAGAAGTACAAGAAGAAGAAATGGAATAAGTAAAAGAAGAAGAAGAAGAAGAAGATGAACAGAAAGAAGAAGAAGAAGAAAAAGAAGAAGAATAAGAAGAAGAAGAAGAATAAGAAGAAGAAAGAGCAAAAGAAGAAGAAGAAAAAGAAGAAGAAGAAGAGGAAGAAAAAGAAGAAGATGATGATGATGAAGAAGAGGAGGTGGAGGAAGAGGAAAAAGAAAAAGAAGAAGAAGAAGAGTAAGAAGAAGTAGAATAAGAAGATGATGATGCTGATGAAGAAGAAGAAGTAAAAGAAATCGAAGAAGTTGAAGTAGAAGAAGAAGAGAAGAAGAAGAAAAAGGATAAGAAGAAGTACAAGAAGAAGAAGAAGAAGAAGAAGAAGAAGAAGAAGAAGAATAAGAAGAAGAAGAAGAAGAAGAATATGAAGAAGAAGGAGAAGAAGAAGAAGAAGAAGAGGAAGATGACGATGATGAAGAAGAAGAGAAAGAACAAGAAGAAAAGGAAGAAGGAGAAGAGCAGGAGGAAGAAGAAGAAGAAGAAGAAGAAGAAGAAGAGGAAGAAGAAGAAGAAGGAAATGAAGAAGAAAAAGAAGATGATGAGGATGAAAAAGAAGAAGAAGAAGAAGAAGAAGAAGAAGATGAAGAAGAAGAAAAGAAAGGTAGAAGAAGAAATAGAAGAAGTAGAAGAGGATAAAGTAGGTGAAGATGTAGATGAAGATGATGGAGAAGAAGAAAATAAAGAAGAAGAAGAAGAGAAGGAAGAAGAAGAATAATAACAAGGAAAAAAAGTGGAAGAAGAAGACGAAGAAGAAGATTAAGAAGAAGAAGAAAAAGAAAAAGAAGAAGAGGATGAAGAAGTAGAAGAAAAAGAAGAAGAAGAAGAAGAAGAAGAAAAAGATGAATAATAATAATAATAATAATAATAATAACAAAAATAATAAGAATAAGAATAATAATAATAAGAAGAAGAAGAAAAAGAAGAAGTAGAAGATGATGATGATGATTAAGTAGAAGAAGAAGAGGAAGAAGAAGAAGTAGAAGTTAAAGTAGAAGAAGAAGAAGAAGAAGAAGAAGAATATCAAAGGGAAGAAGAAGGGGAAGAAGAAGAAGAAGAAGAAGATGAAGAAGAACAAGAAGAAAAAGAAGAAAAAGAAGATGAAGAAGAAGAACCAAAATTAGAAGAAGAAGAAGAAGAAGAAGAAAATGAAGAAGAAGAACAAGAAGAAGATGAAGATGAAGAGGAAGAAGAAGAAGGAGAGTAAGAAGGAGAAGAAGAGGAAGAAGAAGAAGAAGAGGAAGAAGAAGAAGAAGACGAACAAGTAGTAGAAGAAGAAGAAGATGACAAAGTAGATGAAGAAGATGATGATGATGAAAAAGTAGTAGTAGAAGAAGAACAAGAACAAGAAGAAGAAAAAGAAGTAGTAGAAGAAGAAGATGATGATGATGATGATGAAGAACTAGAGGAAGAAGAAGAAGAAGTAGCAGAAGAAGAAGAAGAAGAAGAAGAAGAAAGATAAGTGTGAGAAGAAGAAGAGGAAGAAGTAAAAGAAGAGAAAGAAGAAGAACATGAACAAAAAGAAGAAGAAGATGAAAAAGAAGAAGAATAAGAAGAAGAAGAAGAAGAAGAAGAAGCAGAAGAAGTAGTAGAAGAAGAAGAAGAAGAAGAGGAAGAAGAAGAAGAAGGTGATGATGACGAAGAAGAGGAAGAGGAGGACGAAGAAGAAAAGGAAAAAGAAGTAGAAGAAGAAGAAGAAGAGGAAGAAGAAAAAGAATAAGAAGATGATGATGAAGAAGAAGAAAAAGAAGTACAAGAAGTAGAAGAAGATGATGTAGAAGAAGAAGAAGAAGAAGAAGAAGAAGGATAAGAAGATGGAGAAGAAGAACAAGGAGAAGTACAAGAAGAAGAAGAAGAAGGAGAATAATAATAAAAATAATAATAAGATGATGATGATGAAGAAGAAGAAGATGAATAAGAAGAAAAAGGAGAAGAAGAAGAAGAAGAAGAGGAAGATGACGATGACGAAGAAGTAGAGGAAGAACAAGAAGAAAAGAAAGAAGGAGAAGAGCAGGAGGAAGAAGAACAAGTAGAAGAAGAAGAATAGTAATAATAATAACAATAACAATAATAATAATAATAATAATAACAATAATAATAAAAAGAAAGAGAAGAAGGAGGCAAAGAGGAAGAAGTAGAAGTAAAAGAAGAAGAAGAACAATACGAAGAAGTAGAAGTAGAAGAATTATAAGAAAAAGAAGAAAAATGTTATGATGAAGAAGAAGAAGAAGGGGAAGATGAAGAAGAAAATGTTGAAGAAGAAGAAGAAGAAGAAAAACATGAAGAAGAAGAGGAAGAAGAAGTAGACTAAGAAGAAGTTGATGAAGAAGAAGAAGGAGAAGAAGAAGAAGTCAAAATGAAGAAGAAGAAAAAGAAGAAGAAGAAGTAAAAGAAGAAGAAGAAGAACAAGAAGAAGAAAAGGAAGAGTAAGAAGAAGGGAAAAAGAAGGCGAAGACGAAGAAGAGGAAGAAGAAGAAGAAGAAGAAGAAGAAAAAAAGAAGAAGAAGAAGAAGAAGACCAAAAAGAAGAAGAAGAAGAAGAAGAAGAAGTAGGAAAGAAGAAGAAGAAGAAGAAGAAAAAGATGAATAATAATAATAAAAATATTAATAATAATAATAACAATAATAATAAAAAGAAGAATAAGAAAAAGAAGAAGAAGAAGAGGAAAAGGAAAAAGAACAAGAAGATGATGATTTTGATGATGATGAAGAAGAAGGGAAAGATGAAGAAGTAGAAGAAGTAGAAGGAAAAGAAGAAGAAGAAGAAGAAGAAGAATAAAGGGAAGAAGTAGAGGAAGAAGAAGAAGAAGAAGACGAAGAAGAACAAGTAGAAGAATAAGAAGAAAAAGAAGATGATGAAGAAGAAGAAGAAAAAATTAGAAGAAGAAGATGATGATGATGAAGAAGAAGAACAAGAAGAAGATGAAGATGAAGAGGAAGAAGAAGAAGGAGAGTAAGAAGGACTAGAAGAGGAAGAAGTAGAAGAAGAAGAAAAAGAAGAAGAAGATGAAGAACAAGAACAAGAAGAATAAGGAGATAAAGGAGAAGAAGAGAAGAAGGGGAAGAAGAAGAAGTACAATATGAAGTAGAAGAAGAAGAAGAAGTACAAGAAGAAGAAGAGGAAGAAGGAAAAGAAGTAGAAGAAGAAGAAGGGGAAGAAGAAGAAGAAGAAGAGGAAGAAGAAGGAAATGAAGAAGAAAAAGAAGAATAGGAGGACAAAAAAGGAAAAGAAGAAGAAGAAGAAGAAAATGAAGAAGAAGAAAATGAAGGGAAGAAGAAAAAATCGAAGAAGAAGAAGAAGAAGAACAACAAGAAGAAGAAGATGAAGAAGAAGTACAGGAAGATGAGTGAGAACATCAAGAAGAAGAAGAAGATTATGATGAAGAAGAACAAGAAGAATAGTAAGAACAAGAAGAAGATGAAGAAGCTGAAGAAGTTGAAGAAGAAGAAGAAGAAGAAGAAGAAGACAAAGAAAAAGAAAAAGAAGTAGAAAATGAAGAAGAAGAAGACGATGAAGCAGCAGAAGAAGGAGACAGTGGAGATGAAAATGAAGAAGTAGAAGAAGAAGAAGTAGAAAAAGAGGAGGAAGAAGAAGAAGTAGAAGAAGTAGAGTCAGAAGAAGAAGAAGACGAAGAAGACGAAAAAGAGGAGGAAGAACAAGTAGAACAAGAAGGAGAAGTAGAAGATGAAGAAGAAGAAGAAAAATAAGAAGAAGAAGAAGAAGAAAAAGAGGAAAATGAAGAAAAAGAAGAAGAAGAAAATGAAGAAGAAGAAGGAGAAGAAGAAGACAAAGGAAAATAAGAAGACGAAGAGGAAGAAGAAGAAGAAGAGAAGAAGAAGAAGAAGAAGAAGAAGAAGAAGGAGAAGAAGAAGAAGAGGAAGAAGAGGAAGAGGAAGAAGTTGAAGAAGAAGAAGAAGAAGATGATGAAGAGAAGAAAGAAGAAAAAGAAGAAGAAGAAGAAGAAGAAAAAGAAGAAGAAGAAGAAAAAGAAGAAGAAGAAGAAGAAGAAGAAGAAGAAAAAGAAGAAGAAGAAGAAGAAGAAGAAGAAGAAGATGAAGAAGAAGAAGAAGAAAAAGGAGGAGAGGAAGAAGAAGGAGAAGAAGAAGAAGGAGGAGGAGGAGAAGAACAAGAAGGCAAAGGAGAAGATGGAGAAGAAGAAGAAGGAGAAGAAGAAAAAGAAGAAGAAGAAGAAGAAGAAGAAGAAGAAGAAGAAGGAGAACGAGAAGGAGAAGAAGAAGAAGGACAAGAAGAAGAAGAAGAAGGAGAAGGAGAAGAAGAAAAAGAAGAAGAAGAAGAAGAAGAAGAAGAAGAAGAAGAAGGAAAGAAGGAGAAGAAGAAGAATGAGAAAAAGAAGAAGAAGAAGAAGTAGAAGAAGAAGAAGAAAAAGAAGAAGAAGAAGAATTGGAAGAAGAAGAAGAGGAAGAAGAAGAGGACAAAGACGAAGAAGTGAAGAAGAAGAAGAAGAGGAGGAGGAGGAGGAGGAGGAGGAGGAAGAAGAAGAGGAAGAAGAGGTAGAAGAAGAAGAAGAGGAAGAAGAAGTTCAAGAGTAAGAAGACGAAGAACAAGATGAAGAGGAAGAAGATGAAGAAGAAGAAGTGGAAGAAGAAAAAGAAGAGGAAGAAGAAGAAGAAGAAGAAGAAGAAAAAGAGGAAGATGATGAAGAAGGTGAAGAAGAAGAAGAAGATGAAGAGGAAGAAGAAGAAGAAGATCATGAAGAAGAAGAAGAAGAACATCACGATGATGAAGAAGCAGAGGAAAATAATGAAGTGGAAGAAGAACAAGAAGAAGAAGAAGAAGATGATGAAGAAGAACAAGAAGAAGAAGAAGTATAGGAAGAAGAAGAAGAAGAAGAAGAAGAAAGAGAAGAAGTAGTAGATGAAGAGGATGAAGAAGTAGAAGAAGATGAAGAAGAAGAAAATGATGATGATGATGATGAAGAAGATGAAGAAGAAGAAGAAGAAGAATTAGAAGAAGAAGAAGGAGAAGAAGAAGAAGAAGAAGAAGAAGAAGAAGATTATGATGAAGAAGGAGAAGATCAAAAAAAATTAGAAGAAGAAGAACAACAAGAAGAAGAAGGAGAAGAAGAAGAAGAAAAAGAAAAAGAAGAAAAAGATGAAGAAGAAGAAGTAGAAGAAGAGGAAGAAGAAGAAGAAGAAGAAGAAAAATAGAAGAAAAAGAAGAACAAGAAGAAGAAGATGGAGAAGAAGAAGATGATGATGATGACGATGATGAAGATGAAGAAGAGAAGAAGAAAAAGAAGAAGGAGAAGAAGAGGAAGAAGAAGTAGTAATACAAGAATAAAAACAACAAGAAGAAAAAGAAGAAGAAGAATAAGAAGGAGAAGATGGAGGCAAAGAGGAAGATGTAGTAGTAGTAGAAGAAGAAGAATATTATGATGAAGAAGAAGAAAAGAAAGTGGAAGAAGAACAAGAAGATGATGAAAAGGAAGATGAAGAAGAAAAACATGAAGAAGAAGAAGAAGAAAAAGAAGAAGAAAATGAAGAAGAAGTTTAAGAAGAATTAGAAGAAGAAGAAGTACAAAAAGGAAAAGGAAGAAGAAGAAAAAGGAGGAGAAGAAGAAGACAAAAAGAAGAAGAAGAAAAAGAAGAAGAAGAAGTAAAAGAAGAAGAAGAAGAAGAAGATGATGAAGAAGAAGAAGAAGAAGAAGAAGAAAAGAAGAGAAAGAAGAAGAAGAAGATGTACAACAATAAAAAGAAGAACAAGAATAAGAAGAAGAAGAAGAAGAAGAAGGGGAAGAAGAAGAAGATGAAGAGGAAGAAGAAGTAAGTGAAAAAGAAAAGAAGAAGAAAATGAAGTTAAGAAGAAGAAATAGGAGAAGAAGAAGATGATGATGATGAAGTAGAATAAGAAGAAGAAGAAGAAGAAGAAAAAGAAGACGAAGAAGAAGATGTTGAAGATGAGGAGGAAGAAGAAAAAGAGGAAGATGAAGAAGAAGAAGAAGAAGAAGAAGAAGAAGATGAAGAAGGAGAAGAAGAAGAAGAAGAAGAAGAAGACGAAGAAGAAGTTGGTAAACAAGAAGAAGAGGAAAAAAAAGGTGAAAAGGAAGATAAAGAAGATGGAGAAGAAGAAAAAGAAGAAGAAGAAGAAGAAGAGAAGGAAGAAGAAGAAGAATAAGAAGGAAAAAGGAATAAGAAGAAGAAGAGGAAGAAAAAGAATAAGAAGAAGAAGTAAAAGAAAAAGAAGAAGAAGAAGAAAAAGAAGAAGAAGAAGTAAAAGAAGAAGAAGAAAAAGATGATGAAAAAGAAGAATAAGAAGAAGCAGAGGAAGAAGAAGAAGAAGAAGAGGAAAAGAAGAAGTTGATGAAGTAGAAGAAGAAGAAGAAGAATAGGTTCAAGAAGAAGAAAAAGGTGAATAATAATAATAGTAATAACAATAATAATAATAATAATAGAAACATTAATAAAAATAATAATAATAACAAGAAGAAGAAAAAGAAGAAGAGAAAACTAGAAGAAGAAGAAGGAGTCTTTGTGTGTATTTATGCATGTTTATAAGTGTGTGCATGTGTGTCTACATATGCATCATGTACATGTGTGCATGTGTGCATGTGAGTTTGTCCATTTGTGGTCGCATTTGTGTTTATGCATGTGTGTGTGCATATATGTGTGTTTTTTTACGTGGGTGTGCGCACATGGGTGTGTATGTGTGTACGTATAAGTGTGCTTGTGTGTTCAAGTATGTGTTTGGGTGCATGTGTGCATGATTATGTGCATGTGATTGAATGTGTATGTGTATGTGTTTATATTTCTATGTGTGAGCATGTTTGTGAGTGTTCATATGGTTGTATATGTGTATTCATAAGTGTTTTTATGTATGCACTTGTGAGAGTACACATACATGCGTGTGCATGTGCTTGTGTTTGTGTACTTGATTGTGTGTGCATGTGTTTGTTGTGCATGCATATGTGCATGTGTGTTTGTGGCTAATTGTGTGTGTGCAATAATGTGTATATGTATGTGTCTGTGTGCATATGCATGTTCTTTTTTGTGCTTGTTTGTTTCTATGCATCTGTGTCCTTGTGAATGTACACGCATGTTTATATGCATATGTGTGCGTGCATGTCTTTGTAAGTGCATGAATGTGCATGTAGGTGGCTGCATGCATGTGCATGTTTATGTGTGGCCATCCATGTGCATGTGTGCATGTGTGGCTAGGGTTCAAAATAAAAATATTTTACTCTTTTTGATGATAAATAACCTTTAAAGAAAGCTCCTTAACATATATGTTATGACTAGATTAGTGCCCTTAATAATTTATGCTTATTCTTTTAGTTTTCTTCTCTTCTTTATTTGTTGTCACCTAAATAGACATAATGTAAATAGTATAAATTATTGATACCTTAAAATATTATTAAATTATGAACGATTTTATTATTGAAAATTTTTTTATATCAAACATTTTTCTTAAAATTGTAGTTTCTTCGAATGACGTATTGGTGAACTCAACCATCCATTTCAAATTGATTTAGTTAATTTTTTTTATTATTATTAGAAAAAAAATATTTTGTTAATGTTTCTTTAAAATTTGCAATAAAATTTTAATATTTTTTATAAGATCAATCAAGAAGAAATTAAAATTTAACATACAACTTGTTCTTGATAATAGTCTTCAGTTATTTTTCAAGTTGTAGGATTTTCTTCAACTAAGACTTCTTATTTATTTCAATTAAATCCATTGAACATAATTTCTCAAGTTTTATTTCTTTTCATCTATGTTTATAATAAGTTTTTGTTGAAATTTATTGATCAAAATATAAATTCATTATAGCTTATTCTAAATATTAGATTTGGGAGCCAAATCAATTTTGTATTCAACACATTTATGAGTAACTGGGCTGCAATTGCTTTATTGTTAAACCCTAGCCATGATATTTTATTTAATGATAACAAACCTTAAGTATTTCTAATGAATTTATTCAAGTGTATTTTTAGATTTTAGTTATCCAAAGCTCATACTCATGTGTGAATTAAAAGAAGAAGAAGCACAAATGTTAAATCCCATGAAGATAACCTTGGTTGGCATTTCAAACTGTCAAAAGAGGTACTTTTAATTTAATTTAAGATATTTGGAATTTATCTTGATTGGAATGTTGAACTTGATTAGATTATTTATTACAAGAGACATATTAAATTAAAAAACATCTTAGGATAACATTTAGGTTTTGAAAATTTTTTATCCATCCTCCTTAATTATCTTGACCACTATTTTATCTTAATATCTTTTTTGAAATCCTTAATTTCTATGTTGAAAGAAAAATATGTTATAGTTTCATTAATTAATTAGTAGAATTTTTCATAATAAAAAACAAAAAAAATAACCCATATGCCATTTCATTATGGCAATTACACCTCAACCAATTGATATAGGAAAGTGTTTGGTACTGTAAAACACGACAATTCAAGGCAACCAAAGAATGCATGAATCACATAACTCAATTCCAAATGGAATATCATGTTTTGGATCAGTTCATCAATCTTTCCTTCATATTGCATTGGCTTACTTGAGCCATGATCTCCCAAGTGAATTGTGAGGCCTTCAAGCTTCAATATGCTAATTATAGATATGAAGGAAAGCATTAACAACATAGTATCCTAACTAAATGATGTAATGCTGGAGTAAAACTCCACTTTTTTAATGTGACCAACTTTTGAATTGTAAGAGCAACCACAACAACCCAATAGCACATTTTTGTGGTCTCACATCTTTTCTCCTCCAACTTTTTATGATGCATGTTAATATCTTCCATCAAGACACACAATTTTGCAATCACACAATCCTTATTTACTTCACTTATAAGATCTAACACCAGTTGTCTTATCACAATCTAGAACTAATGACAAAGATCAATTGTATATTTCTAAAAGAAGTGCAATAAATTCCATCTATTCTAATATACAGCTTTCCTGATCGAATGATCATTATTTAATGCAATCCAAAGGTTCCAACAAAACAACTTTCTTAGCTATTATTTTGAGCCATTAGATTTTTTAAAATATTAATTATTTATTTAAAAATTTTCAACAAAGAATTGTAAAAACTAAATTGGGCATTTGGTAAGTGATTTTATCCCTTAATAGATGTGCATGAATAGAAGAAATTTTTACCAAAATTGAAAGATGAATTTTAATGTCATTCAAAGAAAACTTTAAAGCAAAGATATTCAAGATGGTAGAAACTCCTGACCTTTGTCACTTCCATGCACTGCTGTGCCATTCACTCGTCAAACTTCCAAAATCTTGTTCCAACTCAAATCACTTAAGTTATTAATTCTCAAGCCTTAATTCATTTAAACAAGATATTTGTTCAACTTTAAAAATTTTATCAAGCATAAGATTAGGGCTATATTAGTTTCAATTTTATATTGCGAAATATTTTTCTTCTATTTTTTATTTGATTTCATTATAGGGTTGTAAAGTCTTTCCCATTTATTTCATTTTATAGCCATAGTGGCCTATCTAATTTGTATCTTTTTTTTTGTTTAGCGTACCTTTCCTTTGGTAAAAAGCTTATATTGAGTGTTTATTTTTATATAACTTTTGTCGGAGTTGGATGTGGCTATTTTATAAGCCAAACCACCAAAAGTTTCGGGTGTGCAATTTTTTAATTATTATTAATTTTCTTATTACATTACACTTTTAAACATTAATGTACATTAAAATAAATGAAACATTTATGGGAAATCACCTTTACATATTTCTTAAATCTTACTAAAATTTCTTTTATATATTTTATTTAAATAATTGTAAGAAATCAAGATTTGTATTCTTCACTATTGACCCTTCTCTTTTTGAATAACACTTCAAATTCTATGAAACCCAAGGTCCATTTGTTATATGAAAAAAACTCCCCATGTGATACACTGCTCAAATTTTCTGTTGAACAAATTTGTGTGAAGTTGCTTTTTCTTACGAACCACCACCCTTTTGTGGTGATCATTATCTCCATTGAAAGTCTAGGATAATAAGTCTTTTAAAATCTTTTGATAAATCAATGTGGGAGTTATTACAAGCTCGATTTGGTTTTCCTATTTTTAAGCAAAAAACTTTCTATGAAATGGTTGAAAGTGAAAATTATAAAGTGTTGTTAAATGATAATGCCATAAATGTTTTGCATTGTAAGATGAATATTAGTGAATTTAATAGAATTATGAGTTTGGAAATGAATTATTAAATTTTTCATAAAATAGAGTTAAAATATTAAGGAACCTCTTTAATTAACGAAAAATGTATGAACTTGATGATGCATGGTTATGAGTCATTCGTGATGCTTTCAAAAGAATCAATTAAAAGCATGTTTACAAGATTTTCTGAAGAAGTATGATCCATTAACCACCATCATCAAGATAACCATGAATATTTCCACAACAACATTAGATGACTTGATGGGCAAGGTAATGACAAATGAATAAGAAATAATGACAATTAAGGAATATTTACTGGATTTTGTAAACGATTTATGGCCATTGTAGCTTTTCTCATTATTGTAAGGACATATTAGCTTGTCTCATTAGTTTGTTTGCTGTGAGGAATTAGTGTAGCCAACATTTGACGACAAGCTTCTATTCAATGTTTGTTTTTTTGGCCTTCTACTGGGTGTGGAGATAGGCTAGTTTTATAAGTTGAACAACGAAAAATTGATGACGTATATTTTTAATTATTATTAATTTTTTAAAAAAACTTTTGTAAAAATTAAAATGATTTAAAATAAAATTAAAATTTCTATAAAATCACTTTTATAAATTGATTAAATATTACTAAAAATTACTTTAAGAATTTCATAGATATTAGACGACTCGCTAGACCAGCATTTTATGTTGAGAAAATGTTTGAAAGCCTAAATTAATTTGTTAGAAAAAAATTTATTATAATTGTCTTTATTAATTAAAAAAAATTCAATAATAAAATATAAAAAATTGTAAGAACATATTGAATACGTTTGTCACTATGGACATTTTCAGATAAAAACTAACTTATATTTAAAGAATAAGGAAAAAGCCAATGATGATTTAACAAAAAATTTAACAAGCATGTATCCTTATTTAATGAATTTAGTTGTTTTAAATATTTGTGCTCTACTTGCTTAATTTTAAATATAGAACTAATCAATAGAAAATTTTTTATCATAAATGGTAGAAGGTCTCACATGTATACTTTTAATGTTTTCTTCTGAATCACTCTAAGCTACTTCCTATGCTTTCGTACTCTTCTTATTATTACTTTTCTTCATAGACTTTTTGTTCAGATAATTTCTCAAAACCTTAAGAAATTTAGATAATCCCTTAAAAAGTTGGGTAATACCATCATCACAAATGGATGCCACTTCTAAAATGCCTTCCACCAACTTAAATGGTGTTGATTGTTCCATCTTCTTTGTGTTGTTCTTCTCAACTAATTCTTCATCTTCTTCTCGCCTCTCCATTTCAAACTCATTTTTTATATGCTAACCCATAAGTCATCTAATGCCATGGAGGAAATAGTTTTAGCTAACTTGATGGTGGTGGTCAATGGATCATACTCACAGGAAAAATTCTAAGAATTTTCTTTAGCTATTCTTTCATAGAAATTTTGATTCCCAAACTACCAAGTGCACTAGTAAGTTAGCAAATCTTTTAAAGATGATTTTATTGGATTCATTTAAAAGAATCCTAAATAACATATAATTATGCATCATCATATTGATTTTCTTTTCCTTAACTTAAAAGGTTCCTTCACATGTTAACACTAATTTACACAAAATTTCATAAGCCATTTATAAACTCATAACCCTATTAAATTTATTAGCATTCAATACATAATATTAAACTAATTAGTAGAAAAGGTATTATTAAAAATTCTAAAATATCTCACAAGTATTGGCATGTTGATCTTTCCAATGGTTTTAATTATAAGCTCACATGCCACTTTTGCAAGCAACCAGGACATACTTCAAATGCATATAGGAATAGAACTAATATTTATTCTAAATTTTCTTATTTTACAAGCATAGAGAGGTAGCAGTTGTCAATAACACATAAATGTATTGAACCTAAATTTGCTTGAGTTCATAATTCTAATAATTAAAATCTAGTATGTGCATGAAAATTTTGAAAAATAAATTTCCTCAAATAATAAGTATAAGCATAGATGAAAAGTAAATAAGATTTGAAAAATAAATTTTAAAAGATTTAAATGTAATAAATAAGAAAATGTTTTGGTTGAAGAAGGTCCCATAACTTCAAATCTATCCTAGGATTATCCTAAAGGATAAGTGGTATGTGAAATTTTCATAAGTTTTTTAATTTATCTTATCATAACAATTAATCTTTTGTAATAAATTACAAATAAACAATATCATAATATCTTTTGGATAATAATTATAAAAAAATTAATTAACTTAATTTGAAAGGGATTGAACAATTTGACCCCTAGATCTTTAGATAAAACTATAATTAAAAGTAAATATATTTTTTTAAATATCAAATAATCAATTGGTTTGTAACATAATAAATTTTTTAAGTTATAAATAATTTATAAAATTTAGATTGTAACTCATTGGATGATAACAAAAAGATGAGAGAGAATAGAAATTCAATGAATAAACATAAAATTAAGTAGAAAAATTTATTTAAATATGACATACATGTTGGGAGAGTTTATCTTTAATTATTTTGCATATTGTTTTTATAAATAGTTTAAAATATCATCAATCTCAATAAGGGTCCTACTATTATCATTAAGTATTTCTATTAAATTAGTTTCAGTGTACTTTCAGATATTAGGTAGCAAATACTCGTATTCATTGGAGAACTAAAAGAAAAAGATATTCCAATGTTAAATCTCATGAAGATCAACGTGGTTGAATTGGAAAAAAAGGATGTGATGCATTTTGAATTTAATTTTAAGGATTTTAACATTATTGTGATTAGATTGTCTAGCTTGATTGAAATATTAGGTATACGACACACAAATTATATTCAAATTAATCTTAGAATGACATTATTTTTTAATATTTTTTATCCATCATTTTTTATGATCTTAACCATCATTTTATGTTAATAATATCTTTGAAATCCTTAATTAATATGTTGCAAAAAATGTTGTAAATTTATTAATTAATTATTATTAAACGTAACAATAATATAAAAAATTAAAAAAATAGCTAGTAATCCATTTGAATTGGGTCATCAATTTAACATCCATAAATTTTTAATAATGTATGATTAGCATGCACTCGTTCAGGTCTCCTGGCCAAAGTAGGTGGCACCCAACCTTGAATAAGCTAACGATTGCTATCACACAATGGTTTAGCAAAAAATTATTTACTAACTAAATTCTGCATTGTGTTATGAAAACTTCAATTATTGTGCATGACCTAGGACTGAACTGCGAGAGTAACCATAACTAGACAATTGTGCATTTTTGCGATCAATTGAGTTCATCCCCTCTATTTTTTTGTAATGCTTGTTTCTATCATCCATCTAATCGTGCTATTTCACGATGTCACGGTACTTCATCATTCTGCACATTATACCTAAATCCAATTGTCAGATCACTACTTAGATGTAATGGGCTAGATCAAGTCCACATTTCTAAATAGTGCAAGTTTATTATCATCCATTCAATTGAATAACTTTCACAAAGGAACAATCCTAAAGCTTTACAATTGAATGGCTCCTACACAATGACTGTTATAGCCATGATTTTGAGCCATTATAACATTTAATATGATATATTTTTTAATTAAAATTATCTACAAGTAGTTGAATAGTAATTTGAAAAATAATTTTTTATACAATTAAAAAACATCAAGTAAAAATATTCATGTCATTAGCAGCTCATTTCTACCATCACTTTCGTCCATTACAGGATCCACTAGTCACAAAACTCCTAAAATTCTACTCTTCTCAAATTAGTTATGCTATTAATTTTTTAAAACTTTAATTCACTTAATTAGGATACTTGTGCCTCTTTAATCATTTCATCAAGCATAGGATTGTTTAGTGTTAATTTAAATTTTATGTTGTCGAATGTTTCTCTTTCTATTACATAAAAATTAATCACTTATTTCATTATAAAGTTATTCTATTGATAAGTAATTTCTATTAGCTTAAAGCACTCACAAAACAAGCAAAATTACCTATTAGTATTTGGCCATTTGTGTGTTCTTTCAATTCAAATATAATTGTACAATAAAAGTTATAACAGCTCAATATAATTGCTAAAATATTTTTAGCATAGGAGCCAATTTATTAGAAAGCTTCGAAACAACTCGATCGGGAAAACTTCATGATCATAAGGATGACCATAAATTGGGATTCAGAAACGAGCAAGTGCACACATAATACTCGCAAATCTTTTAAAGACGATTTTAAAGGATTCATTTAAAAGTACCCTAATCAACTTATAATTATGCATCATGATATTTATTTTCTTTTCCTTAGCTGAAGAGGTTCCTTCATATATTACCACTAAGTTACACAAAATTTCATCAGCCATTTCTAAATTCATAATTCTATTAAATTTAGTAGCATTCAATTCATAATATAAAACATATGAGTAAATGAGGTTTATTAAAATCTCTAAAATATCTCATATGTGTGGGCATGTTTATGTTTTACGTGGTTTTAATTATAACCTTACATGCAACATTTGCAAGTAATCAGGACCTACTTCGAATGCATGTATGATTAGAACTAATATTTATACTAAAAGTTTCTTATTTTATGTTCATAAAAAGGTAGCAGTGGTATATTTACACGTAAATGTGCTAAACATACACCCTCTTGAGTTCTCAAATCTAATCATTAAAATCAAATATGTGCATGAGAATTTTGATAAATAAATTTCATTAAAAATAGAATAAAAATAGATAAAAAATAAATAAGATTTATAAAATGAAGTTTAAAAGATTTAAATGAAATAAATAAGAAAACGTTATAGTTGAAGATGGCCCCACAACTTTAAAACTATCTTAGGATTATTCTGAAGAACCAGTGATATGTGAAATTTTCATTAGTTTTTTTATTGATCTTATCATGATAGTTAGCCTTTTGTAATTAATTTTAAATAAATAATAACAGAATATATTTTGGATAGTAATTATTAACAAATTAATTAGCTCAATTTTAAAGGGATTAAATTATTTGACTAATAGATCTTTGGATAAAACAATAATTAAAAGTAAATATTATTTTTAATAAATATTAGATATTCAATTTGTTTATATCTTAATTAAATTTTAAGGCTATAAACAATTTATAAAATTTAGATTGCATCTCTTTGGATGATAGTAAAATGTGGGGAAAGAATAGAAATTTAACGAGTAAACATAAAATTAAGTAGAAGCATTACTTTATATATGACTTACATGTAGGGAGAGTTTAACTTTAATTTTTTTGCATATTCTTTTTATAAATAGTTTATAATTTCATCAATCACAATAAATGTCTTTTTAATATCATTATGTATTTCTATTAAATTTGTTTGAGTGTATTTTTAAATTTTAGGAATTAGATTCTCTTATTCATGGGAAAACTAAAAAAAGATATGCCAATGCTAAATCTCTAGAATATCAACTTGGTTGAAGTGGAAAAGCATGACATGATGCATTTCAAATTTAATTTTAGGGATTTTAACTTTGTTATGACTAGATTGTCAAGTTTGACTAAAATATTATTTATAAGGTACACAAATTTGATTCAAATTAACCTTAGAATAATTTTTGTTTTCTAGTATTCTTGATCTATCCCTTTTGATTATCTTGGCCATCATTTTATGTAAAAAATATCTTTGAAACCCTTAAATAATATGTTACAAAAAATGTTGTAAATGCATTAATTAGTTATTATTAAATTTAATAATAATATTAAAAAAATAGCCAGTAGTTTTTTTAAATAGGGTCAACAATTCGACATTCATAAATTCTAAATAGTGTACCATTGGCACACTCGTGTAGGTCTCTTGCACAAAGTAGGTGTACCCAACATTGAATAAGCTAAATATTGCTATCACACAAAGGTTTAACAAAAAAATAATTTACCAATTTTTTCATTGTGTGATGAAAACTTCAATTCTTGTGCATGACCTATTGCAAAACTATGAGAGTAACCATAACCATGCAATCGTGCATTTCTGCGACCAAAAGTCTTAATCCCCTCCATATTTTCGTAATGTTTGTTTATATCCTCCATCTAATTGTGCCATTTCACAATGTCATGGTACTTCATTATTCCATACATAATACCTAAATCCAATCATCTAATCACTATTCAGATGTAATGGCCAAGATCAAGTTCTCAAGTTTATTATCATCCATTCAATTCAACAACTTTTGTAAAGGAACCAACCCAAAGGTTTCTAATTGAATTTTTGCTACATAATGTATTCTATTGCCATGATTTTGAGACATTATAACTCCCAATTAAATATATTTGTTTATTAAAATTATGTAGAAGCAGTTGAATAGTAATTTGAAAATAATTTGTCATATAATTAAAAGAACATCAAGTGAAAATATTCATCTCATTAGGAACCCATTCCTATCATCACTTTTGTATATTAGAAGTTCCACCAGTCATCAAACTCTTAAAATTCTATTCTTCTTAAATCAACTAAGTTATTAATTTATTTAAACTTTAATTAACTTAATTATGATACTTATGCCTCTTTAATCATTTCATCAAGCATAGGATTTTTTTGTGTTAATACAAATTTTATGTTGTTGAATGTTTCTATTTTTGTACATAAAAATTCATCTCTTATTTAATTAGAATGTTCTTTAATTTATAAGTAATTTCTATTAGCTAAAAGCACTCACCAAAAAAGAAAAATTACAATTACTATTTTACCATTTGTAAGTTTTTTCAATTCAAATACAATTGTTCAATTAAGAGATATAATAGCTGAAAATAATTGGTAAAATATTTGTAGAGTGGGAGCCAATTTATCAAAACGCTCCGAAGCAACTTGATCATCAAAATCATGATCATATGGATGACCACAAATTGGGACTCCCAAACTGGCAAGTGCACTAATAACACTAGAAAATCTTTTAAAGGTAATTTTAATGGATTCATGTAAAGGTACCCTAGATAACATATAACTATGCATGATCCTATCTATTTTCTTTTCCTTAAATGACGAGGTTCCTTCACATGTTACCACAATGTTATACCAAATTTCATAAGCCATTTCTAAATTCATAATTATATTAAATTCAATAGCATTCAATGCATAATATAATTCAAATTAGTACAAAAGATTTGATTACAAATTCTAAAATATCTCATTAGTATAGGCATGTTGATGTTTTATAAGGTTTTAGTGATAGGCTTACATGACCCTTTTACATGCAAGTAGGACCTACTCCAAATGCATGTAGGATTAGACCTAATATTTTTCCTAAATTTCATTATTTTAGATGCATAGAAAGGTAGTGGTAGTCTTTTTACACATAAATGTGTTGGTCGTAAAGTGGCTTGAGTTCTCAAATCTAATAATTAAAATCAAGAAAGTGCATGAAATTTTGATAAATGAATTTCATCAAATAATTAGTATAAGAATAGATGAAAGATAAATAAGATTTTAAAAAAAATTTATGATTATCATAAAGAGTAAGTAGTATGTGAAATTTTCATTAGTTTTTTAATTGAACTTATCATAATAATTAGATTTTGTAATAAATGTTAAATCAACAATAACATAATATATTTTTGATAATAATTATAAAAAAAATTAGTTAACTTAATTTGAAAGGGATCAAATTATTTCACCCCTATATAATCAATTGGTTTATAACTTAATAAAATTTTAATGTTATAAATATTTTATAAAATGTAGATTGTAACTCTCTAGACGATAATAAAAAAAGGGGGAGAGAATAGAAATTGAAAGAATAATCATAAAATTAACCTAAACGTTTAATTTATATATGACATGCATGTAGTGAAAGAGTTTATCTTTAATTATTTTGCATATTATTTTTATAAATAATTTATAATTTCATCAATCTCATTAAATGTGTTCTAAATATCATTAAGTATTTTTATTTAATTTGTTTAACTATATTTTAAGATTTTATGCAAGAAATACTTATATTCATGGGAGAACTAAATGAAAAAGATATGCCAATGTTAAATCTCACAAAGATCAACTTGGCTGAAGTGAAAACCCATGAGGCAATGCATTTTGATTTTAGTTTTAGGGATTTAGCTTTGTTGTGATTAGATTGTAAAACTTGATTGAAGTATTTGTTACAAGGTACGAAAATTGGACTTAAATTAATATTAGAATCACTTTAGCTTTTCAAGTATTTTTGATCCATCAAGTTTTATTATCTAGACAATCATTTTATATACATAATATCTTTGAAATACTTGATGATGTTATAAAAAAATGTTGCAAATGCATTAATTAGCTCTTACGAAATTTAATAACAACAAAAAAACATAAATAATAGCTAGAAATCCTTATGAATTGGGTCATCAATCTGACATCCATAAACTTTTTGCATAATTTATAAACTTTTTTATTTGCACTTTTCATTAGATATTAGGGTGTTACACTAGATGTACTTAATTTCTTTTAATGTAACTTGCACATAAACATTTCCTTATTTCAACAAAAGTCTTTGATGAATTTTGTTACGTTATTATGTAACCCTAATTCACTTACCGTGCTTTATTTGCAAGTCTTTAACTTTAATATTTTTCATTATTTCAATTTATATTTTTTAATTTAGCAGCAATAATAATTCGAAATATGATTTAATAATGATGAAACAAACATTGTTGGACTAGTCTTGATGAGCTCCGTTCATTTAAGTATTCACTTTTTCAAAATATCTTTATATGTTTTGGCTTTCTTGTAAGAATATTTGATTTGTACCTTATCTAAGAATTAAGGATCTCATACATGGCTTCTGTAATATCTTAAAATGCATCTTTCCACTATAATATTTCAAGTTTCTTATAATATTCCTATTTTTTTGCTTATTTTACTATTGAACACTAATTCTCATCACAAGTGTCTTCTACATCCCTTTGATTTTAATATATTATTAAACTTCTATTAATTTTATTTTTTTTAATATATGGTTTCTAAATATTAAAATGACAATCCTTATTATTTATATTTACTCATTTTTTAATTTCATCATAATTTTAACGAGGTTCACTTTAAATCACATCTCATTTAACTTTGATTTGTTTAAATTACATTACTATAATTTATATTGTTTTTGTATTAAAATATATTTAATTAAGATTAAATTAAAAATTTATTAATATTTATTCTTAATTGATTTCATAATTCCTAGTAATTTTGTATAACAATCGAGAAGAAACAAAATGATGACTTTAATTTGCTTAGATATTTATCTCTATAATTCTAAATATTTTAGTTAAATTTTTTGTTAAGCTTTGTGAGACATTTTGATTCGTACAAAATTTGGCGATCAAGGATGTTGCACTCCATCACCTTTGTCTCTTGGAATGCAAGTTTATTGTACATTATAAAATATTTCTCAAATGTTTCAATTTGACATGTTTATAAGACTATAAAATTCTAATTCCTTTCTTCTGTGACATTTAAATTACTATTAATGGTTCTATTACACAACTTCAATTTATCTATTATCTTATTGAATATATATTTATTTTATATTAAAATAATAAAATAAACACTTTTATGATTTGTGTTTAACATACTTGTTTATATTATATCAAAATAATAATGTATTATCATGTATTCTTATTTACTTTGGTAATTCAAAATAATTCTAAAAGTGGTTAGATGGAGACAAAACAAGAAACAATAGAGTCGTCACGATAGTCTCTAACAAATAAATAATTTAATTCTAATATTTTAAGTATTGTATTTTTCATAATTGTTTTTCTTGCATTAAATGAAATCTTAGTTCTTATCTTATTTGACCATCATGGATGTTATAATTGATCTCTTTTGTATTTATGAATGCAAAAATTCCTATACAATTTAACTCATTTTTTTAATTCTTTCTTTCATTTTGTTATATTATTATACAATAGTAAATTAATTAGTTATTCTCATCTAAATGAAAGAAAACATTGTTAGTCTCTTTGTTACTTCGTTTATCCAATAAGAAATTAATTTGAAATATTTTTAAATGTTTTATTTCTTATTATTTAGGTGCAAATTATGGGACATTTGGATTTGTATACTTTTTATGATTCATGATTTATAGTTGATCTCCATCAGATCTTTCGTTGCAGCTTTACTACGAAATTTACCTTTTCTATTAAAAGTATTAATTTTGTTATGTTGTTATCAAACCATAATTGTCCTATAATTTTGTTATGTTGTTATCAAACCATAATTGTCCTATAATTTGACCATTACATAAAATTTATAAGGTTATGTTAAATTACTTCAACTTATCTTAACGTATTCTATCAAATTAAATAATTATTTGTTTTTTAATAATATTTTTTTTATGACTTTGACATGTATTACATGACATTTTTTATTTGTTCTTGACTTGACAATAATATATTGCGCTCAACATCCATTATATAAATGAATGACACTTTCTTGTATATTTTTTATCTTTGACTTTGATTCACTACAATAAAACTGAAGTTTTATTATGTGACCATTTTCTTGATTTACATGTGTTATATTAAATTACTTTAATTTCTATTATTTTAAATTTAATATATATTAATTTTATATTAAAATTAAAAATTATTATTACATATGTTTATTTATTTTGTTAAGTCATATTAGTCCGAAACAAGGTCTAATGGAAACAAAACAAACATTATTATACACTTCTCGATGTGCTTTATCCAACTAAATATTTAATAATATATTTTATATATTTCTATTTTTAGTAGTTTTTTGAGAAGTTTTTATTTTTAACAGATTTGGCGAATGTGGATGTTATGCTCGATCCCTCTATATCTCAGAATGAAACATTCGCTTCTAATTTGTCATTTCTGCAAAATTTAATTTTTTGTTTATTATATTAATATAATGCTTAAGTTGTTTTCTCATGTAACCATTATACTATGCCAGCTTTATTAAATGACATTGATTCAATTAATCATATTTTAATATAAATATATACCAAATTAATATTAATGTATAAATTCACTATAATTTATGGTGATTTGATGGACATTTCATTAAGATAAAACAAACATCATCGATTTGATCTCTATATGGTTTATCTAATTAATTATTTAGTTTCATATTTTTAAAATTTTTTTTTCAAAAGTTTTGCCATATTTTAATTTAAATTTTGATTAATACATCATTTGAGAACTAATGTTGCAAAATTGGTTTCTTAATATTTTAAAATATAACTTTCCAATGCAACTTATCTAATTTTTTCAAATCTTTTGCTTTGATTTGATAACATTACAATGTTAGCTAAAATCTCTACCCTTCTGATCTTTACATGTCTTCAATTTGGGTACATTATTTTTCATTGTTTCATCTCATTTTAGCTTTAATGTATATTTGATTAATATTTATATAATAAAATTTTATATTTATTTTTATTTACTTTTGTGTATATTAATAATTCTATTTGGTGTGTGATTGAGAAGAAAAGAATTTTGTTGAGCTCATCTCAACATGTTTAAACCAATTATATATTTATCCTTTTTTTTCAAAATATTTTACTTTCTTAGAGAAATCTTTATGAGGCATTTAATTTATAAGCAATTTGATGATCAAGAATATAATACTTAATCTTTTTAGTGTCTTGCAATGTAATATTGTTATGCCATTAAACTCATTCTTCAAATGTTTTGCAATGATTAGGCTATATTACTATAAAAGTCCAATTCTATTCCCTTGTGAACTTGATATCTCATTTATTTAGTTATATTACATTATACCTTTTTATACTTTAATATATTTTTTCATAATACAAAGAAATAGTTTTTTATTATTTATGCTTGTCCATAATCATTATTCAATAATTCAAAACAAGGATTAATGAGGATGAAGTAAATCATTTTTTCACTCGACTCGACGAGCTAAAGCAAATAAAAAATTAATGTTCTTATTTTTTTTAAAATTTTATTTTTAACATTTGGCATAATTTTTGAGATTTTGCAAACCTCACTTCATTGAATGATCAAGGTTGTCACACTCGACCTCTTTCATATATTTCAATATAAATTTCTCAAAGGATTTATCTGATTTATTCAAATTTTTTCCTTTGATGTGGATTTATTGTCATGTAACTCTAAATCTACTCTAATGCCACCTTTATAATACTTTGATTTAATTCTACTACAAAGTTTTAAGTTACCTTATTTAAATATTATTCTAAATTTAATTATAATTATTATTAAGCTTTGTTTTCATTATAGTTCATTTACTTTAATATCGAGTAGTTCTTCCATATGATGATTGATTAAGTTGAAATAAATGTTGTTGCACTCATCTTGACATGGTCAATCCATTTAAATATTTTATTTTGTTTTGTATGGTATGATCTATGAAGAATTTTAATTTTTATGTAATTTAAAAATTGAAAATGTTAAACTTGAAGTCCTTAGCATCATTAAATGGAAATGTTTTATACAATTTATTTCATCTCTTCAAATTTTTCACTTTGATTTTGTTACAAAATTTTGTAACTCTAAATCACATGTTGTATAATTCCAAAGAAGATGCTATGGAGATAAAACAAATGTCTGAATAAATCTCAATGAGCCTTATATAAGTAAACAATTATTATTTTAATTCTAAATATTTTTTAATTTTTATTATTTTGGCATACTTTATGAGATATCTTGATTTGTTCATTGTTTTAAGATCGAGGATGTTGTACTCGAAATCCTCAGTATCTTGACTACAAGTTTCCTATGCAATTTATCTTATTTTTTAAATTTTTTTTACTTGTATTTGGTTATATTGCTTTGCAACTCATTATTTTCTTGTGTTTGACCTTTACATCACATTTTTTATATTTAATAAGCAACAAAGTCGAAATAAGTGAAAATTGAAGCAAATATATTGTAAAAAAAATAATTTAACTATCATAGTAGAGGAGAATTATAATTTCATATTATTTAACCAAATCAAAGCAAAATATTAAAATCAATGAGCTAAATAGTACGTGAATTTTGCATTAATTGGTACTAAAGAGTTTTATCATATCATTGATTTTCAAATAGTGAATGAATTTAAATTTCTTGCAAAAAAAAGAAAATATCAAAATAAATGTTTACTTAGATAGACCACATTTTGATGAGTCCAATCATCTTTGTTCTGACTCGATAAAACTCTTTTTTGAATTAATGCCATTTATCATGTTAAATAATCTTTAATAATGCTCAATTAATTCTTTAATATAAATTAATGATATACTAAAACTAAAATGAAATCATTGAAGCAATGCATTATAATAAAACTAAGTAATGTGAAGGTCACATGAGAGGAGAATTAGAGTTTAGTGATGATATAACAAAATTAAAAAAATATTTAAGGAAATGGGATAAATTATATTAGAAAATTGTATTCCAAGATACATAGAACAATACGTGTAACATTCACAATCATTGAAATAATGCTATAAAGTTCTCATAAAGTAGACTAAAATAACCAAACTAAATATTATAAAATAAAAAGGAATACTTAATTGGATGAAGATCATATAGATGTGTAAAATAACATTTATTTCATTTGCATTAGATTTCGTATGGAATTTCTTCAAATAACCAAACTAAATAAACACAAATAGTGAAAAATTATTATTTCCAAACAAAGAAAACATTTAATAAAATTGAAATTATGTAATTTGAAAGAAAGTATGAATTACAAATCGAAGAATAGTGTTTTTAATAAAAGAGACAAATGAACAAGAAAGTTACATCCAAAAATACAAAGGAGATCAAGGGAAATATCAACAATGGACAAACTAGGTGTAAATCAAATTGTCTTGCAAAGTAAGTCAAAATCATAAAACACAAAATATTTAAAGATATAAAAATAAATATATAATTGGATAGATGTAGTTTAGATAAATCCAATGACAATTGTATAAAATTTATCATATCCCATTCAGAAATTTCAACAAATTATCAAGTTACATGAGCATAAATAATATAAATTTTTACAGTTAATATTAAGTAAAAATATATGAAACCTAAAATGAGACAAATTGAAGCAATATAATACAACAATGTAAGATAGCCAAATAAAAGCAAAAAAAGAAGAAATGAGATATATTGTGTTGGAAAGTAACATTCTATGATACTAAGGACATAGAGTGCAACCTCTTTGATTTTAGAAATTAAATAAAAATCAGAATGTCTCATAAGAAATGCCAAAGCCATAGAAAATGAAATATTTAAGAATATAAAATATAATTTTTATTTTGTTAGAGATTTTTAGATGAGTCTAATGGCATTTAGTTCATCATGATTAAGCCTTCTCACAGAAATATATAATAAATCTGAAATGCGTTTAATTGAGACAATGTAATATAAAAAAAATAACAATGATATAAAGTTCAAGCAAGATGTGAATTATAGCATCATAGTAATGTAACCAAATCAAAGCCAAACATTACAAGAAATGGCATAAATTATGTAAGAATTTTGCATTACAGTATAAAAAAGAGATTGAGTAACATTCTTAATTATCAAAGAAGGCATGAATCAAAATGACACGTAAAAAAACCAAAACTATTGCGAGGAATATTTAAAAAATGTAAAACGAAAAATTTCATTCGATGAAGCTCGTTGAGATGAGGCAAATGTTTTTTGTTTTGTCACCATCAAACCTCAATTGAAATTAATATTAATTATCAAAGAAAATAAGAATAAAAAATAACAAAATAAATTTTTAATATTAAGTAGACATATATTAAAGCTAAAATGAGATATATTTAAAAAATATACTAAAACAAAATAAAAGTGTTTTAAAGGTCAAATAAGGGGTCAATTAGTATGCAATCTAATAAAAATTAATTCAAAGAAATAAGATAAATTATATAGTTGACTCATAATCTAAACCAGGATATCGATTGTAATTTTCTCGAACACCAAATAAGGTGCGAATTGAAATGTCTTATAAAACATGCTAAAGTCCTAAGAAATAACAAATTTCAAACTATAGAAAAGATCAAACTTATTTTTATGAAGCTCATCAAGTTTTTTAATTTTATTATTAAAGAATTTGAAATTAAAATGTTATAAATTTGAAATTTAAATATCCTAAAATTGATATTTTAGTATGTAAGATTCAAAATTTAAATGCCTTATGATTGAAATTTGAACCTATGTTAGGGTTTAGAATTCAAGAACGCAACATAAGTTTAAAGGTGAGTTAGGAGTCAAAAAAAACTTCAATAAGGTCACAAATAGCTAAAAATTTACTTAGAAATAAATCCTAATGATTAATGTTTTATATAAAGTAAATCTTAAGATCAATAGCAAGCAATAATTTAGGTGATATGATTATTATAAGTTAAGGATGATTATATTTAAAGCCATGCCATAATACACTTCTAAATCAAAAGTAAGATCTTCTTCAAACTAAAACATTGGACTCAATTTTTTGACCAAAATAGCAATGAATGGCACTAATTTTTCCTTGAGGTTGAGCGAAAGTTCTAGCCTTGGATAGGTGTTGCAAAAAGAGACAAATAAAAGAAGCCAAGATGACCTCAAAGGAAAATGAGCTCTAATGTCTTCTTGTCTGGAGCCTAGAGGTGCTTAAATTGGCCTTGGAAGATGGCTAAAAAGGATTAATACATAATTTTATGCAATAAAAAGCTATGGATGTGGTTGAAGAAGAGTAAAAGATTAGGAGGGGTAAGAGTATAGATGAAAAACATGTTCTCTTGGGCAACACATGTGAAAATTATAAAGTTGATCATAGGAAAATATGATTTATAAATTTGATTATTAGAGAATTTGAATTAAAAAATATTAAATTTGATATTTTAAATTCTTAAATTTATATTTGAATATCTAGGATTTAAAATTTAAATTCCTGAGGTTTGAAATTGTAACTTAGGTTAGGGTTGACAATGAAATTGCCCTAAATAAGTTTGAAAGAAAGTTCTGACTTGAAGTGAACTTTCATAAGGCCAAGAAAAGTTTAATAATTTGTAAGTTGAAATTCTTGAGGATTGAAGTTTTATATGAAGCAAACTTTAGGATCAATCAAAAGTAATAATTAATGTAATTGAAGTATTACAACATAAGGAGGATTTTATTTAAAGCTATGTGACAAAACACTTCGAAAACACAAGGAATATTTTTTTCCATCACAAACCAAAGATTGAATTTTCCAACCAAATTGGGAATGAATGGCTTAGCTTTTCCCATGACATTAAATGCAAGAAGTGGCCATTAAAAAAACTTAGATGGCTTCCAAGGCAACTGAACTCCCATGTTTTCTAATAGAAGACTTTAGGAGCTTGAATTGGCGATTGCAGATGGCTAAAAGAGGATTAGTGCTTGCTTTAACTACTGTAAGAAAATTTAGACTTCGTTGAATAACCCTAGAAAATTATGAAAGGCTTTAATACACCAAATAAAATCGCACTGCAAAGATTATAATTGTAGAAATATAGGATTAATCAAGTGAAGCTAGGATTGAATATCCTAAATTTTATATTTGAATATAAATGATTTAGTATTTAAATACCTTTGGTTTCAAATTTGAACCTAGGTTATTGTTAAGAATCCAAGAATTCCAAATAAGTTTACGGATAAGGTATCAATTGAAAGGACCATGGATAAGGCCATGACTAGATTAAGTAGTTAGATAAAATTCCTAAGATTACGGTTTTATAGGAACAAAATTTTAAGATCAATCAAAAGCAACACTTAAGGTAATTTTAGTATCGCAACATAAGGATAATTTTATTTAAAGTTGTGCTACAATACACTTTGAATCACAAGTAGGATCATCTTTAGCCCGAAACATAGTACATAATTTTCCAACCAAATTGGTAATGAATCACTCAAGTTTTTCCATGAGGTTAAGTACAAGGCATGGCCATGGATATGTATTGCAACAAAAGACATAAAAGGAGCCTAGATGGCGTCCACGGCAAGTGAGTTCAGATTTTTTTGCCGGGGAGACTTTAGTAGCCTTAATTGGCCATGAAAGATGGCTAAAAGAGGATTATGTGTTGATTAAGTGTTGCAAATAGTTTCAAATTTGGTTAAATAAGTGTAGCAATTTAGTAAGGGTCTTAATATAGCTAAAAAACTTACATCAAATAAATTACACTTTTGAAACTTATTACATTGATGAAGGGATCCTAAGATTACTAATTTGATTATGGAGAATTTGAAATTCTATTACCATAAATTTAAATTTTGATACCCTATATTTGATATTTCAATTCTTGAGATTTAAACTTTAAATAACTTTAGTTTAAAATTTAAACCCAGGCAAAACTTAAGAATCCAAGACTCTAAACATGTTTGAATGAAATTTATGACATGAAAAGTCATCTTATAAGGTTAATAATATCTTAATAATTAGTAAGAAGAAATTCCTAAGGATTAAGGATTTATATAAAAAAACCCAAAAGTAATAATTATGGTTGAATTAAGAATATTAAGATATTTTGAGGATGCTTAAAATATAACAATTTTAATGCAGCTCTTAGTGAGAACCTAGATAAGGGTTTACTATAAATAGACAACTCGATTTTGTTCTTTAGGATGGTGCTACACTCAAACAAGGGACTAATGATCACTTAATTATTTGTTAATCCTAGATTTAGTTTTGTTTAATAGGTTAGATTATGGATAGAAATGTATTAGGCTCCTAGTCCATGTATTGACACCTCTATGATGGTCTTGGTCGCTCAGGTAGCTAATCAAAACCCTTTGGGAAGGGTGACATACTTACGTCTCAAACATCACAAAGAGGTTCCAATTAAACGTACTAATTGTTTTATGAGTTGAAGCCATCTATGTTTAACTACTCTACTCATTTGTCTCCACTATCATTATCCTTATTGCTATCAACTACATATTTTACTTTTTATTCATCTATTACAAGCGCTATTTGCATCTACACTTTATTTTAAGTAATTTTCAAGTTAATTGAAAATATTGTGATTATTTTCAACTTCAAAATTAGTAGATATAATAACAATAGAAATCCCATAATTCCCCTAGTGTAAACATTTCAAAAAAAATGACATAAGTTAGGTTCAAAATATAATTTTAAGGTTTTTTCCACTGCCAATGCCATCAGCCAGCATTTTTTGTATTTTTAAGAACAATTACATCCACCCACTTTAATCTACATGGTCGATTCATCTCTCATCAGCTATTGATGATCCGTAGAATAAAAAAATAACTATTCTTTTAACATTAAGAAAATATTTATTAAAGCTAAAAATGAGTTAAATTGATGCACTAAAATATAAATAAATGAAGGCAATTGAAAAGTTCATATGAGAGGAGATTTAAAGCTAAAATATAATATTTCCAACTTAAATGAAAAACTTTGTAAAAATAGAGAAATTATTTTGGAATTTTGCATTCAAAGATCCAAATAAGATCATGTGTCACATCCTCTATTATCAAAATTTTGTATAAATAAAAATCTTTCAAAATATTTTCTAAATAATAGAAAATAAAATTTTTAAACTATGTAAATAAACATTTAATTGGGAAGAACTTGAAAAAACAAGTCCAATGACATACCTATTCACATCGATTAGACATCATCTACAATTTCTTCAAATTACAAAAGTAAATAAGTAGAATTAGAAATAAATATATTGAAATTAAGGAAAATATACAATAAAACTAAAACAACATTAATTATGATAATGTAAAGCCACAGAATAAAAATATTATAAAGGTGCCATTATGAGAGTAATAATTTTATGGTAATATAATCAAATCATGGTAAACATTTTATAAAATGAGAAATTGTACATGAAAGTTATACTCTAAGATACCTAAAAGATCAATGTAACATCCTTGATAATCAAATAAGGCAAAAATCAAAATGTCTTATAAACCATGCTAAACTCATAAAAAACAAAAGATAAAAAGATATTAAAAATAAAATAATAATTGGATAGAGCTCATCGATATAAGGCCAATAATATTTATTTCATCTCAATTAGGTAATTCCTAGAATTACTATGAATTATTTAAGTAAATATTCATAAATAATATTAAATTCTAATTTTTATATTAAGCGAACAAGTAGTAAACTCGAAATAAGGTAAATTGAAGCAATATATTATAAAAGAAAGATTTAACTATCATAAAGTGAGAAGAATTATAGTTTCATATTATTTAACCAAATCAATTTATAATTTTCAAATAAATGAGATATAATATAATTTATTTTCAAATAGTGAATGTATTTAAATTTCTTATAAAAATAAAAAATAGGAAAATATAAAAATAAATATTTACTTTGATAGAGCACTTTGAGATGAGTTCGATGATCTTTGTTTTGAGATGATCAGACTCTTTTCTGAATTATTGCAATTAATCAAGTTATACAATCCTAAATAATGATTAATTAGTTCTTTAATATTAATTATTGATATACTAAAACTAAAATGAAATCATTAAAGCAATGAAACATAATAAAACAAAGAAATGCAAAGGTCACATGAGAGGAGAATTAGAGTTTTGTGGTGGTATAACAGAATTAAAAAAACATTTAAAGAAATGAGATACATTATATTAGAAAATTAGGTTCCAAGATATAGATAACAATAATTGTAGCAATCACAATCATCAAAATAATGTTGCAAAGTTCTCGAAAAGCATGCAAAAATAACCCAAAAAAATAAAACAATTAAAATGAACATTTAATTAGATAAAGTTCATATAGATGAGTTAAAAAAATTTCATTTGGATTAGATTTTATTTGGAATTTCTTCAAATTACCAAACTAAGTAAAATTAAACAGTGAAAAATTATTTTTCTCAAATTAAGAAAACATATAATAAAATTGAAATTATGTAATTTGAAAGAATTTGAGACAAACAAATCAAAGTAAAGTATTTTTATAAAAAGAGACAAATGACATAAGAAAGTTATATTCAGAAATACTGAGGAGATGAAGTGAAATGTCAACAATGGTCAAATTATGTGTAAAGCAAAATGTCTTGGAAAGTTGGTCAAAATCATAAAAAACAAAATATTTAAAGATATAAAATGAATATTTAATTGGATAGATGTAGTTGAGATAAATCCAATGACATTTGCATTAAATCTATCATGCATTCTTTGGAAATTACAACAAATTATGAAGTTACTTGAGCATAAATAATAAAAACTTTTAATGCTAATATTGAGTAAAAATATATGAAACATAAAATGAGACAAATTGAAGAAATATAACACAACAATGTAAGATACACAAATAAAAGAAAAAAAATGAAGAATTGAGATACATTGAGTTGGAAAGTAACATTGTAAGATACTAAGGACATCGAGTGTAAGCTCTTAGATTTTTGAAATTAAATAAAATTCAGAATGTAAGATAAGAAATTTCAAAGATATAGAAAATGAAATTTTTAAGAATATAGAATAGAATCTTTAATTGTTAGCGGTTTTTAAATGTGTCTAACGGCATTTAGTTCATCATCATTAAACCTTATCACAAAAATATTTAACAAATCTAAAATAAGTTCAATTGAGACAACGTAATATATACTTAATCATAATGATACAAAGCTCACGCAAGAGGTGAATTATAACATCTAATAATGTAACAAAATCAAAGCCAAACATTACAAGAAAAGGTATAAATTATCTAAGAAATTTCAATTACAAGATGATAAATAGATTGAGTAACAGCCTTAATTATCAAACAGGACATGAATTAAAATGACTCATAAAAAAGAAAAACTATTGCAAAGGATATTTAAAAAATGTAAAAAAAATTAATTAAATAATGCTCATTTAGAAGAGTCAAATGATGTTTGTTTTGTGCCCATCAAGCATCATTTGAAATTATTTTGAATTATCAAATAAAATAAGCATAAAAATAATAAATTAAATTTTTTGAACTAAATAGACATATATTCAAGGTAAAATGAGATATATTTAAACAATATATTAAAACTAAATCAAAGTGATATAAAGGGGAAACAAGGAGTCGATTAGTGTGCAATCTAATAAAAAAATAATTCAAAGCAATAAGATAAATTGTATTGGTGACTCATAATCCAAGCCACTAAGGAGACTGACTGTAACGTTCTCGAACACAAAATAAGGTACAAATTGAAATGTCTTACAAAACATGCCAAAGTCCTAAGAAATTAAAAATTTGAAAAAATAAAATAGAACAAGCTATAAAGTTCATCAAGTTGATTCCAATAATGCTTGTTTCATCTTGATTAGACCCCATTTAAAGTTATTGTCATTTAATAAAATAAACTTGCACAAATAATAATAAACTATGACTTCAATATGAAATTGATATATATTAAAGATAAAATAGTAAAAAATTGAAGTAATACAATACAACTAAATTAAAGTAATGAAAAGGTCACAAAATGGTTTATTTAGAGTTATATTGCAAAATAAATAAAATAAAAAAGAAAACATTCGAAAAAATAACATAAATTGAACATGAAAGTTGTATTGCATGACATTTAAAAATCAAGTGTAACTTCCTAAATAGGCATATTAGGTTGGAATGATAATTACATCATTAAGAGTGTTAATACTATTGAAAGTAATATATTCAATATTCAAAAATATAGATATCAATATTTAATTCAATAAAGCTTATCGAGACACGCCAAATGATGTTTGCTCAATTTTAGTTAGATCTTATTAGGAATTTTTATGAATTACAAAAGAAAATATGATTAAATAATAACTATTTATACTTTAATATTAAGTAAACAAATATTAAAGATAAATTAAGATAAATTAAAGAAACATAATTTTACCAAATCAAGGCAATCTAAAGTCACATAATGAGATTTTGAGCTAATTTAAAGAAATGAGATAATTCGTTCAAGTTGCACTCCAAGCTATTAAAGAGATAGAGTGTAACATCCTTGTTCGTCAAATTTGTTAGGAATCAAAAGATGCTGTAAAGTATGCAAAAAAATTAAAAAATATAATATTTTAAAATATTGAAATGAATACTTAAATTTTTAGAGTTACAGATTAATTTTAAAAACTAAACAAAATTTGAAAACATAAGATAAATTATAATAGAAACTTGCTATTTAAAAGAATAAGGGGATTGATTCTAACATTCTCAATTATTAAATTAGGTATGAATTTAACTCTGTCATAATGCAAGGCTAGCATAGAAAGAAATAATTAAAAAGATAGAAATGATGTAAAAGAAATGGAAGCAATGATATGATTAAAATATATAATATAGTACTACTTTGATATTAAGTAAACAACTAATATAACAAAAATGATAAAAATAAAAGTAATGGGGTATAACCAAATCAAAATGATATAAAGGTCTCACAAAAGAAGAATTCAAGGTTCATATTATTTGAATCAAGGAAAAATATTTGATGAAATGTGATAAATTATACTGTATTCTATGATACTAAAGAGATCGAGCAAAATGTCATCAATTATCAAATCACATATAAATAGAAATATATCATAACAAATGCAGAAGTAATGGAAAAAAATTTATAAAAAAAACGTTTAATTATATGGAGCTCATCAAGGTGAGTCAAATGACATTTATTTCAACTAAATAAATAAGAATTGCCTAAATAGAAAAGAATAACAAAAATGATAGATTATAATTTTTGCATTAAATAAACATACATTAAATCTAAAGTGTGATAAACTGAAGTAATATATTATAAATAAATAAAAGTAATGTAAAGGTGAGACTAACATTCAAATGCAAAAAACTATTTAACTGTATAAAGCTCATTTAAATGCATTTAATGACACTTATTTAATCTCAATTAAACTTTATTTAGAACAACTTTGAATTACTAAACAAGTATGCATAACTTATAAAGAAGTTTTATATTAATATTAAGTAAATATATGTTAGATATAAAATAAGCCAAATTAAACCAATCAAATAAAAAATAATCAAAGTAATATAAAGGTCATACTAGAGAAGAATTAGTGTTTTATACAAATATAAAATTATAAAGGAAAAAATTCAAAAAATAAGGTAAGTTTTATGTGGTATTCCATGATAGTAAGGAGATAGATTGTAAAATCATCAGTCTTTTGATTAGTTATGATTCAACATATCTCTTAAATAGTTTAAAAAACCTAGAAAATAAAATATTTTAAAACATAGAAATAAATATTAAATTTCATAAAGCAAATGGAGACTAATGTAATTACATTTATTTTGGTTTGATCTACTAAAGTAAAAAAAGCATAAATTTTAACAAAATATTTTATAAATACTAATTGTATACATATTAAGGCTAAAATGAGATACTGAAGCAATATAATACAACTAAATTGATGTGATGTAAGGTTATATGAGAGAAGAATTAGAGCTTCATTGTAATATCACCAAGTAAGAGCATAACATTTATAAAAAAGAGATAAATTATATAAGAAAATTGTATTGAAGATACAAAGTATATCTAATATAATAATGTCACTCCTGAAATAACTTACGAAGAAAATGTCTCGTAGTCCATGGCAAATAAATAAAAAATAAAATATTTAAAACATGAAAATGAATTTCAAATTGGATAAAGCTCATTGACATGAGTCAAATGATAATTATTTTATCTCAAGAAGACGTCATTAGAAATTATAACGAATTTCTAAAATTAATAAGAAAAATTAGAAAATGATTATTAATTTAATAATAAGTAAATATATGTTGATGGTGAAATGAAATAGATTGAAACAATATTTGAAAACAAAACCAAGTGATGTAAATGACAAAAAAATTTGACTTGCATATTTATATCACCAAACAAAAATATATTATTACTGAATTGTGACAAATGTTAGCATTGTAGTTAACCTAATCAAAGTTAATGAAATTGTGACAATAGAAAAGTTTTAGAATTATATTTTTATTTTAACCATGGAAAAATAAAAACTTTAAAAATTTATGATCAGTTGTATAGTAAAGTTGAATTTGAAGTTCCAATGGAGATCAAGTGTAACATACTTTAATGAAAAATTCGATACAATTAAAAATAACTTATTAATCATGATAAAACCCATGAAAAATAATTTTAAACATACAAAAACGTGTATGCAATCCCAAAAAGCCCATTCACACATGTTGAAAGATGTTTGATTTATCATTTCTAATAAAATTAAATATTGTTTCTATAAAACTCTTCAAGATGTGCCTAACAAAAGTTTTTTTAATCTCAATTTCACCTCATTTGAAATAAATAGAAATCATGCATAACACCTAAATTAAAGAAATAGAAAAATAAGCATAAATAATAATAAATATTTTAAAAGTATGGTAATATAACTAAATCAAAATGAAGTAAAAATAACAAGGGATGTTATATATAGTTTCATAATAAAACAACTAAATCAAAGAAAAAGTTTTTAAGAAATGAGATAAAATTTGAGAGAAATGTTTATTTTAATATACTAAGGAAAACGAGTGTAGAATCCTTAATCATCAAATAAGTTCTGAATTAACTTAACATTATTGATCACAAATCATTCATAAATCAAAATATCTCGTAAAGTGAGCCAATATCCTAGAAATTTTAAAAAATTAGAACACAAAAAGGAATAGTTAACATTTAAAAAAAACCATTAAAAAAATCATCAAAATGAGTCCAATGATATTAGTTAATGTTATTTTGATCATTGGTTCAAGCAAAATTAAAAATCATCGTAAATAACACCAAAACCATCAGAAAAATTAAAAAATAATAAAAGTGAATATTTCATTGGATAATGATACAAAGGTCAACTTAGATGAGATCTACATACACATACAAATGCAAAGTAAAAATATAGAAGAAATTAGAAAAAGTTTAGATGAAAGGGGAGTTCTAGTATACTAAAAAGATCGAATGTAACATGCTCTATTGTAAAATCAAAGAAGAATCAAAATATATCATAAAGTATTCTAAATAACTAGAAGATTAAATATTTACTTGGATATAAATTTCGGGGTTGACTCTAATGACATTCATATCATCTCGGTTGGACCTCTTTTAGAATTATAATGAATTAAAAATTAAATAAAAAAAGGTAATAAATTCTTTTCTAAAATTTGTAGTGAACATGTATTAAAGTTGAAAAGATGTAAATTGAAATAATGTATCTTTATTAAATCAAAGTGATGTTAATGTCACATGGAAGGAGATTTAGGGCTATATAGCAATATAATAAAGTTGAATTAAAATATTTGAGAAAGTAAGAAAAACTGCATATATTAAGGTGGTCTAGTGTAACATCCTTTATAATCAAATCAGGTATGAATTAAAATCTTTCTTAATGCAAGCCAAAACTCTAGAAAGAAAAATATTTAAAACATATAATAAAGTTGTAATTGGATAGAGGTAGTCAAGTTGAGTTCAACGATGTATGTTTCATATCAAAAGAAACTGATTTGTAGTTATTACTAATTAATAAAGAAAATAATAATAAATAATAATTAATTATTTCTGAAATATTTAGTAAATATATATTAAACTTGAAATAAGAGTGTTTGAACTATTGTAATATAAGAAAGTCAAGTCAACATATTAATCACATTAGAGGAAATCTAGAGTTATAGTAATATAATGAAAATAGAGCAAAACAACTAATGAAATGGGATAAACATTATGAAAATGTTGCATCCCAAGTTACCAAAGAATTTGATTCTAATATTATACAACACAAAATAAGGCACGAATCCAAATGTCTCGCAAATGATAGTAAAATCCTACATAATTTGATATTTAAATTATTAAAATAATTATTTAATTTACAAAGGGATTGTCAAGACTTATAAAATAATATTAGTTTAGTTTTGGTTAGACTTTGATTAGAATCACAATAAATTACTAAAATAAACATGTATAAATAAAAACAAATTATTACGTTAACGTTAAATAAATATACATTAAAATAAAAGTAAGATATCTTAAAGGAGTAAAATATATCAAAAAAATGATATGCAAAGGTCACAAGACAAGAAATTTGAAGTAAATGTAATATAAATTATGTAAAAAAGTTGCATTGTAATACAATACAAATATCAAGTGTTACTTGCTTAATTTTTTTGTTCATATCAAAAAATTATTTTAAAAAACACGAAAATCCTCCTAAAGAAAATATTTAAAAATATAAAAATGAAACTTTAGTTACATGATGCTTATCAAGATGAATTTAAACATATTTGCCTAGGCCTAAAGAAAATATTTAATATTAAGTAATATTTCTTAAAAATAGCATCACATAAATTCATGAAATATAATATAACTAATTCAAAGTGATGTCAAGGT
>JAIUJO010002028.1:17500-25000 GCA_023846275.1 Vanilla planifolia | reverse complement strand
GAAGAAGAAGAAAAAGAAGAAAAAAAAGAAAAGGAAGAAAAAGAAGAGGAAAGAAGAACTACAAAGAAGAAGAAAAAAGAAGAAGAATATAAATGAAGAAAGAAGAAGAAAGAAGTAAAAGAAAGAAGCAGAAGAAGGATATGAAGAAAGAAGAACAAGTAGAAGAAGAAGTAGAAGAAAAACTTAAAGAAGAAGAAGAAAGAAGAAAAAAATAAGAAGAAGAAGTAGAAGAAGGAGAAGAAGAAGAAAAAGAAGAAGAAGAAGAAGTGGAAGAAAAAGAAGAAGGAGAAGAAGAAGGAGAAGAAGAGGAAGAAGAAGGAGAACGAGAAGGAGAAGAAGGAGAAGAAGAAGAAGAAGAGGAAGAAGAAGAAGAAGAAGAAGAAGAAGAAGAAGAAAAAGAAGAAGGAGAAGAAGAAGAAAGAGAAAGTGAAAGTAGAAGAAGAAGAAGAAAAAAGAAGAACAAGAAGAAGAAAAAGGAAAAGAAGAAAGAAGAAAAAGAAAGAAGAAAAAAGAAGAAGACAGAAGAAAAAGAAAGAATAAAGGAGAGGAAAGAATAAGATTAAGAAAGAGGAAAGATAAAAAAGAAAAAAAAAGAGAAGAAGAAGAAGTAGAAGAACAACTAGAAGGAGAAGAAGAAGGAAAAGATCAAGCAGAAGTAGTAGAAGAAGAAGAGGAAGAAGTAGGAGAAGTCAAAGTAGAAGATGAAGAAGAAGAAGAATAGGAAGGAGGAGAAAAAGAAGAAGAAATAAGAAGAAAAAGAAAGAAGAAGAAGAAAGAAAAAGAAGAAGAAGAAAGAAGAGGAAAAAAAGAAGAAGAAAAAGAAAAAAGAAGAAGAAGAAGAAGAAGAAGAAGAAGAAGAAGAAGAAGACAAAAGAAGATGATGAAGAAGAAGAGGAAAAAGAGGAAGGAGAAGAAAGAAGAGGAAGAAGAAAGAGGAAAAAAGGATAAGAAAAATAAGAAGTAGAAGGAAGAAGAAGAAAAAAAAGAAAGAAGAAGAAAAAGAAGAAGAAATAGGAAAGAAAAAGAAGATGAAAGACAAGGAGAAGGAAGATTAAGAGGAAATATGAAGAAGAAAGAGAAAGAAAAAATGATGAAGAAGAAGAAAATGAAGAAACTAATAGTGGTAGAAGAAGAAAAAAGAGGAAGAAGAAGATGATGATGATGAAGATGAAAGAATTAGAAGAACAAGAAGAATGAAGAAGAAAAAGAAGATGAAAAAGAATAACACAAAAGTAGAAGAAGAAGAAGAAGAAGAAGAATAAAGAAGAAAATTTTAAAAAAAAGATAAAGAAAGAAGAAAGAAGAAATGAGAAGAAAGAAGAAGAAGAAGAAAGAGGAAAGAGGAGGAAGAAGTAAAATAACAAAAGGAAGAAGAAAAAGAAGAAGCAGAAGAAGAAAAAGAAGAATAAGAAGATAAATGAGAAGAAGAGGAAAAAGTTGAGTAGTAGAAGAAGAAAGAAGAAGAAGAAGACGAAGATGAAAAGGAACAAGGAAGAAGAAGAAGAACAAGAAGAACAAGAAGAAAAGAAGAAGAAGAAGAAGAAAAAGAAGAAGAAGAAAAAGAAGAAGAAGAAGAAAAAGAAGAAGAAGAAATAGAAGAAGAAGAAGAAGAAGAAGATGAAGAAGAAGAAGAAACATTAAGAAGAAGAAGAAGAAACTGAAGAAAGAAGAGAGAACAAGAAAGAACATTAAGAAGAAAGGGAAGAAGAAAGAAGATTAAGAAGAAATAAGAAGAAGAAAGAATAAGAAGAAAGTAGTAGTAAAAGAAGAAGAAGCAGAAGAAGAAGAAGAAGAAGAAAGAAGAAGAAGAAGAAGAAGAAGAAGAAGACGAAGAAGAAAGATGAATAAAAAAGAAGAAGATGGAAGATGACAAAAAAAATTAGAAGAAGAAGAAAAAAGAAGAAGAAGAAGAGGAAGAAGAAGAAGAAGAATGAAGAAGAAGATGAAGAAGATGTAGAAAATGAAGTAGAAGAAGAAGATGAAGAAAAAAGAAGAAGAAGAACAAAGATGAAGGTGATAGAAGAAGTAGAAAAAGAAGTGAAAGTAGTAGAAGAAGAAGAAAAAGAAGAAGTAGAAGTAGAAGAAGAAGAAAGAAGAAGGACAAAAATAAGAAATAAGAACATGAAGAATTACAAGAGGTAGAAAAGTTAGAAGATGAAAAAGAAAAAAAGATGAGGAAGGACAAGAAGAAGAACGAGAAGAAAAAGAAGAATAAACAAGAAGAAGAAGAAATAGAACGAGAAGACGAAGAAGAAACAACAACAACAAGAAGGAGAAGTAAAAAGAGGAAGAACAAGATGAAAATGAAGAACAAGAATATGAAGAGGAAGAAAAAGAAGAAGAACAAAGAAGAAGAAGAAAACGGATGATGAGAAAAGAAGAAGAAGAAGAAGAAAGAAAAAGAAGAAATAGAAAAAGAAGAAGAAGAAGAAGAAGAAGAAGAAGAAGAAGAAAAAGAAGAAGAAAGAAAGGGAAGAACAAGAAGAAAGAAGAAGAACAAGAAAAAGAGGAAAGAAAGAAAGAAAGAAAAAGAAGAAGAAGAAGAGAAGACGAAGAAAAATAACAAAGAAAGAAGAAGAAGAAGAAGAAGAAGATGAACAAGCAAAAAGATGAAAATGAGGAAAGAAGAAGAAGGAGAAGAGGAGGAAGATGAAGAAGAAAAAGTAGAAAGGAGAAGAAGCAGAAGAAGAAGAAGAAAGAAGAAGAAGAAGATGAAGAAAATGAAAAAAATTAGAAGAAGAAGATGAAGAAGAAGAAGAAAGAAAAGAGAAAGAAGAAATAGAATAAAGAAAAAGAAGAAGAACAATAATAAGGATAAGAAGAAGGAAGATTAACGAGAAAGTAGAAGAAGAAAAAAAAGAAAGAAGAAGAAAGAATAAGAAAAATAAAGTAGAAGTAGAAGAAGAAGAGGAAAAAGGAAGACGGAGAAGAAGAAGAAGAAAAACAAAAAGAAGAATAAAAAGAAGAAAGAAGATCAAGAAGAACAACAAGAGGCAGAAAAGGAAGAAGAAAAAGAAAAAAAGGAGAGGAAAAAGAAGAAGTAGAAAGAAAGAGAAGAATAAAGAAGAAGAAGAAGAAACAAGAAGAAGAAGCAGAAGAAGAAGAAGAAAGAAGAAGAAGAAGAAGAAGAAATAAGAAGAAGAAGAAGTAGAAGAAATAAGAAGAAGAAGACGAAGAAGAAAAACGCAGAAGAAGAAGAAAGAAAAAAAAAGAAAGAAAAAATAAAATGAAGAAGAAGAAGAAGAAGGATAAGAAGAAAGAAGATTAATAAGAAAGAAGAAAAAAAGAAGAAGAAAGAAGAACAAAGAACAAAAAATAAGGAAGAAGAAGTAGAAAAGGAAAGAAGAAGGAGAAGAAGAAGAAGAAGAAGAGGGAGAAGAACAAAAAGAAGAAGAAATAAGAAGAAGAAGAAAGGAAGAAGAGGAAGCAGAAAGAAAAAGAAGCAAGAAGAAGAAGAAAGTAGTAGTAGAAGAAGAAGAAGAAGAACAAGAAGAAGAAGAAGAAGAAAAAGAAGGAAAAGAAGAAAGAAGCATAAAGAAGATGAAGAAAGAAAACGAACAAAAAAAGAAGAAGTAGAAAAAGAAGAAGAGGAAACAAAAAGGAAACAAAGAAGAAGAAGAAGAAGAAGAAGAAGAAGAAGGAAGAAGAAGAAGAACAAGAAGGAGGAGGAGAAGAAGAAGAAGAAGAAAGAAGAAGAATAATGAAGAAGAAAGAAGTAGAAGAAGATAGAAGAAGAAGAAGAAAGTAGAAGATGAAGGAAGAAGAAAAAGAATGAAGAAGAAGAAGAAGAAGAAGAACAAGAATAAAAAGTAGAAGAGGAAGAAAGAAGAAGAAGAAGAAAGAAGAAGAAAAAGAAAGAAGATGAAGGAAGATGTTGAAAGAAAAAGAAGAAAAAAGAAGGGGAAAGTAGAAGATGAAGAAAGAAGAAGAAGAAGAATTAGAATAAAGAAGAAGAAGAAGGAGAAGTTGAAAGAAGAAGAAGAAGAAGAAGAAGAAAGAAGAAGAAAAAGAAAGAAGATGAAGGAAGAAGTTGAAAGAAAAAGAAGAAAAAAAAGGGGAAAGTAGAAGATGAAGAAAGAAGAAGAAGAAGGAGAAGAAGGAAGAAGAAGAGGAAAGAAGAAGAAGAAGATAAATGGAGTAAAAGAAGAAGAAGATGTATAAAAAAGAAGCATAAAAGAATTTGAATGAAGAAGAAGAAGAAGAAAAAAAAAAGAAAAGGAAGAAAAAGAAGAGGAAAGAAGAACTACAAAGAAGAAGAAAAAAGAAGAAGATAAATGAAGAAAGAAGAAGGAAGAAGTAAAAGAAAGAAGCAGAAGAAGGATTTGAAGAAAGAAGAAGAAGTAGAAGAAAAACTTAAAGAAGAAGAAGAAAGAAGAAAAAATTAAGAAGAAGAAGAAGAAGAAGAAGGAGAAGAAGAAGAAGAAGAAGAAGAAGATGAAGAGGAAGAAAAAGAAGAAGGAGAAGAAGAAGGAGAAGAAGAGGAGGAAGAAGGAGAACGAGAAGGAGAAGAAGAAGAAGAAGAGAAAGAAGAAGAAGAAGAAGAAGAAGAAGAAGAAGAAGGAGAAGGAGAAGAAGAAGGAGAAGGAGAAAGAGAAAGTAGAAGAATAAGAAAAAAGAAGAAAGGGAAGAAGAAAAAGAAGAAGAAGAAAAAAGAAGAACAAGAAGAAGAAAAAGGAAAAGAAGAAAGAAGAAAAAGAAAGAAGAAAAAAGAAGAAGACAGAAGAAAAAGAAAGAATAAAGGAGAGGAAAGAATAAGATGAAGAAAGAGGAAAGATAAAAAAGAAAAAAAAGGAAGAAGAAGAAGAACAACAACTAGAAGGAGAAGAAGAAGGAAAAGATCAAGAAGTAGTAGAAGAAGAAGAGGAAGAAGAAGAAGAAGTCAAAGAAGAAGATGAAGAAGAAGAAGAATAGGAAGGAGGAGGAGAAGAAGAAGAAACAAGAAGAAAAAGAAAGAAGAAGAAGAAAGAAAAAGAAGAAGAAGAAGAAAGAAGAGGAAAAAAAGAAGAAGAAAAAGAAGAAAGAAGAAGAAGAAGAAGAAGAAGAAGACGAAAGAAGATGATGAAGAAGAAGAGGAAAAAGAGGAAGGAGAAGAAAGAAGAGGAAGAAGAAAGAGGAAAAAAGGAGAAGAAAATTAGGAAGTAGAAGGAAGAAGAAGAAAAAAGGAGAAAAAAGAAGAAACTAAGAAGAAAAAGAAGAAGAAATAGGAAAGAAAAGGAAGATGAAAGACAAGAAGAAGAAAGATTAAGAGGAAATATGAAGAAGAAAGAGAAAGACAAAATGATGAAGAAGAAAAAAATGAAGAAACTAATAGTGGAAGAAGAAGAACAAAGAAGAAGAAGAAGAAGAGGATGATGAAGATGAAAGAATTAGAAGAACAAGAAGAATGAAGAAGAAAAAGAAGAAGATAAAGAAGATGTAAAAGAATAATACAAAAGTAGAAGAAGAAGAAGAAGAAGAAGAAGAAGAAGAAGAATAAAGAAGAAAATTTTAAAAAAAAGATAAAGAAAGAAGAAAGAAAAAATGAGAAGAAAGAAGAAGAAGAAGAAAGAGGAAAGAGGAGGAAGAAGTAAAATAACAAAAGGAAGAAGAAAAAGAAGAAGAAGCAGAAGAAGAAAAAGAAGAATAAGAAGATAAATGAGAAAAAGAGGAAAAAGTAGAGAAAGAACAAGGAGAAGAAGAACAAGAAGAATAAAAAGAAGTAATAGTAGAAGAAGAAGAAAGAAGAAGAAGAAGAAGAAGACGAAGATGAAAAGGAACAAGGAAGAAGAAGAAGAACAAGAAGAACAAGAAGAAAAGAAGAAGAAGAAGAAGAAAAAGAAGAAGAAAAAGAAGAAGAAGAAGAAGAAGAAGAAGAAGAAGATGAAGAAGAAGAAGAAACATTAAGAGGAAGAAGTACTAGAAGAAGAAGAAGAAGAAAATGAAGAAAGAAGCGAGAACAAGAGAAAGAGGAAAGAAGAGAGAACAAGAAAGAACATTAAGAAGAAAGGGAAGAAGAAAGAAGATTAAGAAGAGAAAGAAATAGAAGAAGAAAGAACAAGAAGAAAGTAGTAGTAGAAGTAGAAGAAGAAGAAGAAGAAGAAGAAGAAGAAGAAAAGAAGAAAGATGAATCAAAAAGAAGAAGATGGAAGAAGAGAAAAAAATTAGAAGAAGAAAAAAGAAGAAGAAGAAGAGGAAGAAGAAGAAGGAGAATGAAGAAGAAGATGAAGAAGATGAAGAAAATGAAGCAGAAGAAGAAGATGAAGAAAAAATAAGAAGAAGAACAACGATGAAGGTGATAAAAGAAATAGAAAAAGAAGGGAAAGTAGTAGAAGAAGAAGAAAAAGAAGAAGTAGAAGTAGAAGAAGAAGAAAGAAGAAGAAGGACAAAAATAAGAAATAAGAACATGAAGAATTACAAGACGTAGAAAAGTTAGAAGATGAAAAAGAAAAAAAGATGAGGAAGGACACGAAGAAGAACGAAAAGCAGAATAAAGAAAGAAGAAGAATAAACAAGAAGAAGAAGAATAAACAAGAAGAAGAAGAAATAGAACGAGAAGACGAAGAAGAAACAACAACAACAACAAGAAGGAGAAGTAAAAAGAGGAAGAACAAGATGAAAATGAAGAAGAAGAATATGAAGAGGAAGAAAAAGAAGAACAACCAAGAAGAAGAAGAAAAAGGATGAAGAGAAAAGAAGAAGAAGAAGAAGAAAGAAAAAGAAGAAAGTAGAAAAAGAAGAAGAAGAAGAAGAAGAAGAAGAAGAAGAAGTTAAAAAGAAGAAGAAAGAAAAGGAAGAACAAGAAGAAAGAAGAAGAACAAGAAGAAGAGGAAAGAAAGAAAGAAAGAAAAAGAAGAAGAAGAAGAAGAAGAAAGAAGATGAAGAAAAAAAAAACAAAGAAAGAAGAAGATGAACATGTAAGAAGAAGAAGATGAGGAAAGAAGAAGAAGAGGAGAAGAAGCAGAAGAAGAAGAAAGAAGAAGAAGAAGAAGAAGAAGAAGAAAAAGAAAAAAGTAGAAGAAGAAGATGAAGAAGAAGAAAGAAAAGAGAAAGAAGAAATAGAATAAAGAACAAGAAGAAGAAGAACAATAAGGATAAGAAGAAGGAAGATTAACGAGAAAGTCGAAGAAGAAAAAAGAAGAAAGAAGAAGAAAGAATAAGAAAAATAAAGAAGAAGTAGAGGAAGAAGAGGAAGAAGAAGTAGAAGAAGAGGAAAGAAGAAGAAGAGGAAGAAGGAAGATGGAGAAGAAGAAGAAGAACAACAACAAGAAGGACAAAAAGAAGAAAGAAGAACAAGAAGGACAACAAGAGACGGAAAAGGAAGAAGATGAAAAAGAAAAAAAGGAGAGGAAAAAGAAGAAGTAGAAAGAAGAAGAAGAATAAAGAAGTAGAAGAAGAAGAAAGAAAAAGAAGAAGAAGAAGAAGAAGAAGAAGAAGAAATAAGAAGAAGAAGAAGCACAAGAAGATGAAGAAAAAGACGAAGAAGAAAAAGAAGAAGAAGAAAAACGTAGAAGAAGGAGAAAG
>JAIUJO010002028.1:0-12500 GCA_023846275.1 Vanilla planifolia | reverse complement strand
TAGAACGAGAAGACGAAGAAGAAAAAATACCAACAAGAAGAAAGAGAAGTAAAAAGAGGAAGAAGAAGATGAAAATGAAGAAGAAGAATATGAAGAGGAAGAAAAAGAAGAACAACAAAGAAGAAGAAGAAAAAGGATGAAGAAAGAAGAAGAAGAAGAAGAAGAAGAAGAAGAAAGAAAAAGAAGAAAGTAGAAAAAGAAGAAGAAGAAGAAGAAGAAGAAAGAAAGAAAGAAGAAGAAGGAGAAGAAGAAGAGGAAAGAAAGAAAGAAAGAAAAAGAAGAAGAAGAAGAAAGAAGAAGAAAAAAAGAATAATGAAGAAGAAGAAGAAGATGATGAAAAAACAACAAGAACAAGACGAGGAAAGAAGAAGAAGAAGGAGAAGAGGAGGAAGATGAAGAAGAAAGAGAAGAAAGGAGAAGAAGCAGAAGAAGAAGAAGAAAGAAGAAGAAGAAGAAGAAGGAGAAGAAGAAAAAGAAAAAAGTAAAAGAAGAAGATGAAGAAGAAGAAGAAAGAAAAAAGAAAGAAGAAATAGAATAAAAAACAAGAAGGATAAGAAGAAGGAAGATTAATGAGAAAGTAGAACAAGAAGAAAGAATAAGAAAAATAAATAAGAAGAAGAAGAAGAAGTAGTAGAAGAAGAAAGAAGAAGAAAGAGAAGAAGGAAGATGGAGAAGAAGAAGTAGAACAAAAAGAAGGACAAAAAGAAGAAAGAAGAACAAGAAGAATAACAAGAGGTAGAAAAGGAAGAAGGAGAAGAAAGAAGAAGAAGAAGCAGAACGAGAAGAAGAAGAAAAAGCAAAGAAAAAAAAGAAAAAGACGAAAAACATAGAAGAGGAAGAAAGAAAAAAAATGAAATAAGAAATAAAATGAAGAAGAAGAAGAAGAAGAAGAAGAAGGTTAAGCAGAAAGAAGATTAATAAGAAAGAAGAAGAAAGAATAACAAAGAACAAAAAATAAAAAAGAAGTAGAAGAAGAAAGAAGAAGAAGAAGAAGAAGAAGAAGAGGAAGAAGAAGAAGAAAAAGAAGAGAAAAGAAGAAGAAGAAAGAAAGAAGAAGGAAGAAGAGGAAGGAGAAACAAGAAGAAGAAAGAAGAAGAAGAAGAAGAAGAAGAAGAAGAAAGAAGAAGAAGAATGAAGAAAAAGAAGAAAAAAGAAGAAGAAACAAGGGAAAAGAGAAGAAGAAGAAGAAAAAAGAAAAAGAAGAAGAACAAGAAGAATAAAGAAGGAGAAGAAGAAAAAAAAGAAGGAGAAGAAGAAGAAGAAGAAGAAGAAGAAGATAGAAGAAGAAAGAAGAAGAAGAAGAAAATAGAAGATGAAAGAAGATGAAGAAGAAGAAGAAGGAAGAAGAAAAAGAAGAATGAGAAAAAGAAGATAGAGAAGAAGAATAATTAGGGAGCAAAAGAAGAAGAAGTAAAAAGAAGAAGAAGAAGAAGAGATAGGAAGAAGAAAGAAGAAAAAAAATGAAGAAGAAATAGAAGAAGAGGAAGCATAAGAAGAAAGAAAATGAAGAAGAAAGAAGAAGAATAATAAAAAAGAAGAAAGAATAAGAAGAAAAAGATGAAAGACAAAGAAGAAGAAGAAGAAGAAGAAGAAGAAAGAAGAATTGGAAAAAAAGAAGAAAAAAAAATAGAAGAAGAAGAAGAAGAAGAAGAAGAAGAAGAAGAAAAAAGAAGAATAAGAAGAAGAAGAAGAAAAAAGAAGACGAAGAAGAAGAATAATAAGAAAAGAAAGAAGAAATGAAGAAGAAGAACAAGAAGAAGGATAAGAAGAAATAAGATTAACGAGAAAGTAGAAAAAAAAAGAAAGAAGAAAAAAGAACAAGAAAAATAAAGAAGATGAAGTAGATGAAGAAGAAAGAATAATAATAATAATAATAATAATAATAATAATAAGAACAAAAACAAGAATAGGAGGAAGAAGAAGAAGAAGAAGAACAAGAAAAAAAAGAAGAACAAGAAGTAGAAGAAGAAAGAAGAAGGACAAAACTTTAAAGAAGAACTAGAAGAATAACAAGAGGTAGAAAATTAAGATGTAAAAGAAAAAAAGAAGAGGAAGGAGAAGAAGAAGCAGAAGAAGAAGAAGAAGAAAGAAAGATAGAAGAAGATGAAATAAGAAGAAAAAGAAGAAACAAGAAGAAGGAAGAAGTAGAAAGAGAAGAAGAAGTAGAAACAAAGACAAGAAGAAGATGTCAGAAGAAGAAGAAGAAGAAGAAGAAGAAGAAGAAAATGAAGAAGAAAAAGAAATTAGATGAAGAAGAAGATGACGGACAAAATGAAAGAAGATAAAGAAGAAGAAGAAGAAGAAGAAGAAGAATGAAAAAGAAGAAAAGGAAAGAAGAAGAAGAAAGAAGAACAAGGAAGTAGTAGTAGTAGAAGAAGAAGAAGAAGAAGAAGAAGAAGAAGAAGAAGAAAGAGAAGAAGAAGAAGAAGAAGAAAGAGAAGAAGAAGAAGAAGAAAGAGAAGAAGAAGAAGAAGAAGAAGAAGAAGAAGAAGAAGAAGAAGAAGAAGATAGGAGAAGAAGAAAGAGGAAGAAGAAGAAGAAAGAAGAAGAAAGAAGAAGAAGAAGAAGAAGAAAGAAGAAGAAGAAGAAATAAGAATGAAAGAAGAAGAAAGAAGAAGAGAAGAAATAAGAAGATGAAAGAAGAAGAAAGAAGAAGAAAGAAGAAGAAAGAAGAAGAAGGAGAAAAAGAAGATGGAGAAGTAGAAGAAGAAGAAGAAGAAGTAGTAGAAGAAGGAGAAGTAGAAGAAAATAAAAGAAGAAGAAGACAAAAAATAAAGAAGAGGAAGAGTAAGAAGATAGAAGATGAGGAAGAAAGAAGAAGTAAAAAAGAAGAAGAAGAAAGAAGAAGAAGAAAAGAAGAAAGACAAAGAAGAAGAAGAATAATGAAGAAGAAGAAGAAGAAAAAAGAAGGAGAAAAAGAAGAAAGAGGAACAAGAACTAGATAGGATGAAGTGGAAGAAGAACAAGAAGTTGAAAAGGAAGAAGTGGAAAAAGAAAAAGAAGAAGGAGAAGAAGAAGAATAAGAAGTAAAGGAAGGAAGAAGCAGAATAAGGAAGAAGAAGAAAGAAGAAGAAAAAGAAGAAAAGGAAGAACAATAAAGAAGTAGAAAATAGATGAAGAAGAAGGTAGAACAAAATAATAATAATATTAACCAATAATAATAAGAAGAAGAAAGAAAAAGAAGAACGAACAAGAAGAAGAAGAAGAGAAAGAAGAAGAAGAATAGAGAAGAAGAAGAATAAGAAGAAGAAGAAGAAGAAGAAGAAAGAAGAAAAAAAAAAGAAGAAAGAATAAGAGGAAAGGAGAAAGGATGAAGAAGAAGAAGAAGAAGATTGAAGAAGAAGAAAGTGGAAAGACGAGGAAGACTAAGAAGAGAAGGATGATGATGATGAAGAAGAAGAAGAAGTAGAAGAAGAAGAGGAAGAACACGAGGAAGAAGAAGAAGATAAAGAATAAGAAGAAGAATAAAGAAGATGAAGAAAGAAGAAGAAGAAGAAGAAGAAGAAGAAACAAGAAGAAGAAACAAGAAGAAGAAGAAGAAGAAGAAAAAGGAGAAGAAGGAGAAAGAAGAAGAAGAAGAAGAAGAAGAAGAAGAAGAAGAAGAAGAAGAAGAAGGAAGAAGAAGAAGATGAAGAAGAAGAAAGAAGAAGTTAAAGAAGAAGAAAGAAGAAGAAGAAGGATAAACGAAGAAGAAGAAGAAAAAGAAAGAAGAATGATGAAGATGTAGAAGAAGAAGAAGTATAAGAAGAAAGAAGATTGAAGAGAAAGACGAAGAAGAAAAAAAGTAGAAGAAAAAAGAAGAAGAAGAAGAATGAAAAAGATAAAGAAAAAAGAAGAAGAACGAAAAGATGAAGAAAAGAAGAAAAAGAAGAAAGAAGAAGAAGAAGAAAGAAGAAGACAGATGTGGAAGTAGAAACAAGAAGAAGAAAGAAGAAGAAGAAGTGGAAGAGGAAGAAGAAGAAGATGATGAAGAGGAAGAAAGAAAAAGACGAAGAAACAAGAAGAATGAAAAAAATAAATGAAATAGGAACAATGAGGAAACGAAGAAAGATGGAAGAAGAAGGGAACAAAGAAAGAAGAAGAAGATGGAGGACAAGGAGGAAGAAAAAGAAGAAGAAGAAAAAGAAGAAGAAAAAGAAGAAGAGGAAGATGTTGAAGAAGAAAGAAGAAGAATAAGAATAAAGTGGAAGAAGAAAGAAGAAGAAGATAAAAGAATAAGAAAAAGAAGAAGAAGAGAGAAGAAGATGTAAAAAGTAAAAGAAGAAATTATGGAAGAATAAAGATGAAGAAGAAGAAGAAGAAAGAAGAAGAAGAAGAAGAAGAAGAAGAAAATGTAAATGAAGAAAAAGAAGAACTAAAATGAAGAAGAAAATGGATGCAGAAAAAGGAAGAAGAAGAAAGATGAAGAAGAAGTAGAAGAAGAAGAAGAAGAAGAAGCAGATGGAAAAGAAGTAAGAGAAGAAGAGAAGAAGAAGAAGAAAGAAGATGAAAAGGAAATAAGATGAAGAAAGAAAAAGAAGAAGAAGAAGAATAAAGAAGAAGAAGAAGAAGAAGAAGGAAGACGAAAAGAAGGACAAAGAAGAAGACGAATAAAGAGGAACAAGAAAGGAAAAGAAGAAGGGGAAGAAGAAGAAAACGAAGATGAAGAGGATGGTGAAGAAGAAGAAGAAGAAGAAGAAGAAGAGGAAAGAAGATGGAAAAGAAGAAAGAGGAACAAGAAAGGAAAAAAAGTAGAATGAAGAAGAAGAAAGTGGTTAAGAAGAAAGAACTTATAGAAGAAAGATTAAGAAGAAGAAGAAGAAGAAGAAGAAGAAGAAGAAGAAGAAGAAGAAAAGGAAGAAGAAAAAAGAAGGAGAAGAAGAAGTAAAAAGAAGTGGAAAAAGTAGAAAAAGCAGATGAAGAAGAAGAAGAAGAAGAAGAAGAAGAAGAAGAAGAAGAAAGAAGAAAGAAGGAAGAAGAAGAAGAAGAAGAAGGAGAAGAAAGAAGTAGTAGAAGAGGAAAGAGAAAGAATGAATAAGAGAAGAAGAAGAACAATAAAGAAGAAGAAGAACAAGAAGAAGGAAAAAGAAGAAGAAGAAGAAGAAGAAGAAGAAGAAGAAAAAGAAAAAGAAGAAGAAGAAGAAAGAAAGAAGAAGAAGAGTGAAGAAGAAGAGTGAAGAAGAAGAATGAAGAAGAAGAATGAAGAAGATAAAAAAAAGAAAAAAAAGTAGAAAGCAGAAGAAGAAGAAAGATGAAGAATGAAGAAGAAAGAAGTAGAACAAAGAAGGAGAATAAGAAAAAGAAGAAAGATGAAAAAGAAGATTAAGATGATGAGAAGAAGAATAAAAAAGAACTAGAAGAAAAAAAAGAATAAAGAAGAAGAAGAAGAAGAAGAAGAAGAAGAAGAAGAGGAAGAAGAAGGAGAGGAGGAAGAAGTAGAAGAGGAGGAAGAAGAAGAACAAGAAGAAGAAGAAAAAGAAGAAGAAGAATGAGGAAGAAGAAGAAGTAGAGGAAGAAGTTATAAGAAGTACCAAAAAGATGAAGTAGAAGGCAGTGGAAGAAGAAGAAAAAGAAGAATGAAGAAGAGGAAGAAGAAGAAGAAAAAGGGCAAAAAGAAAGAAGATGAAGAAGAAAGAATTAGAAGAAAGTAAAAAAAAGGAAAGAAGAAGAAAGACCAAAAAGAAGATGAAGAAAAAGATCAAACAAGAAAAATAAGAAGTGAGAAGAAGAAGGAGAAATATAAGTAAAAGAACAGGAAGAACAAGATGAAGAAGAAGAATAACAAAATGAAGAAAAAGTAGAAAGAAGAAGAAGAACAAAGTAGAAGAACAAATAAAAAAGAAGAAGAAGAAAGAAGAAGAAGACAGAAGAAGAAATAAAAAAAAGAAGAAAGATGAAGAAGATGATGAAGAAGAAGAAGAAGAAAGAAGAAGAAGAAAGAAGTAGAAGAAGAAAAAGTTTAAGAAGAAGAAGAAGTAAACAGAAGAAGAAGAAGAAAAAGAAGAATAAAGAAGAAGAAAAAGAAGAAAGCAAAAGAAGAAGAAGAAGAAGTATCAGAAGAATGAACATGAACAAGGAAGAAGAAGAAGAAAGAGAAAGAGAGAAGAAGAAGAAGAAAGAAGAAGTAGAAAGAAGAAGAAAAAGATGATGAAGAATGAAGAAGAAGAAGAAGAAGAAGAAAATTGAAGAAGAAAGAAGTAGAAGAAAAAGAAGAAGTAGAAGAAAGAAGAAGAAGAAGAAACAAGAAGAAGAAAATATAAGGGAGAAGAAATAGAAAGAAGAAGAAGAAGGAAGTAGAGGAAGAAGAAAGTAGAAGAAAGAAGATGCAGAAAGAGAAGAAGAAAAAAGAACAAAAAGAAAGAAGAAAAACACAAAAGAATTAGAAGAAAGAGGAAAGGAGATGAAAGGAGAATAAGAAAGAGGAAGGAAGAGGTAGAAGTAGAAGAAGAAGAAGAAGAAGACGAAGTAGAAGAAGATGAAGAAGAATAAGAAGATGAAGAAGAAGAAGAAGAAGAAGACGAAGTAGAAGAAGATGAAGAAGAAAAATGAAGAAGAATAAGAAGAAAAAGCAGAAGAAGAAGAAGGAGAGGAAGTAGAAGAAGAAGAGGAAGAAGAAGAAGGAGAGGAAGAAGAAGAAGAAGAGGAAGAAGAAGAAAAGAAGAAGAAGGAAAAAGACTAAGAAGAAGAATTAAGAAGAAGAAGAAAAAAGACTAAGAAAGAAAAAGAAAGAAGAAGAAGAAGAATAAAGAAGAAGAATGAAAAAGAAGAAAGAAAAAGAAGGATAAGAAGAAAGATGAAGAAGTATAAGAAGAAGAAAAAAGAAGAAGACGAAGAAGAAAAAAGAAAGAAAAAGAAAAAGGAAAGAAAAGAAAGGAGAAGGCAAAAGAACAAAAGAGAAGAAAGAAGAAGAAGAAAAAGAAGAAGAAAGAGGATAGAAGAGGAAGAAAAAGAAGAAGAATAAGAAGAAGAAGAAGAAGAAGAAGAAGAAGACGAAGTAGATGAAGAATGGGAAGAAGAAGAACAAGAAGAATTCAAAGAAGAAGAAGAAGATAGAAGAAGGAAGAAAAAGAGGAAAGAAGAAGAAGATAAAAGAAGTAGAAGAAGAAGTTGTATAAAAAAGAAGCATAAAAGAATTTGAAAGAAGAAGATGAAAAAGAAGAAAAAAAGAAAAGGAAGAAAAAGAAGAGGAAAGAAGAACTACAAAGAAGAAGAAAAAAGAAGAAGAATATAAATGAAGAAAGAAGAAGAAAGAAGTAAAAGAAAGAAGCAGAAGAAGGATATGAAGAAAGAAGAACAAGTAGAAGAAGAAGTAGAAGAAAAACTTAAAGAAGAAGAAGAAAGAAAAAAAAATAAGAAGAAGTAGAAGAAGGAGAAGAAGAAGAAAAAGAAGAAGAAGAAGAAGTGAAGAAAAAGAAGAAGGAGAAGAAGAAGGAGAAGAAGAGGAAGAAGAAGGAGAACGAGAAGGAGAAGAAGGAGAAGAAGAAGAAGAAGAGGAAGAAGAAGAAGAAGAAGAAGAAGAAGAAAAGAAGAAGAAAAAGAAGAAGGGAGAAGAAGAAGGAGAAAGTGAAAGTAGAAGAAGAAGAAGAAAAAAGAAGAACAAGAAGAAGAAAAAGGAAAAGAAGAAAGAAGAAAAAAAGAAGAAGACAGAAGAAAAAGAAAGAATAAAGGAGAGGAAAGAATAAGATTAAGAAAGAGGAAAGATAAAAAAGAAAAAAAAAGAGAAGAAGAAGTAGAAGAACAACTAGAAGGAGAAGAAGAAGGAAAAGATCAAGCAGAAGTAGTAGAAGAAGAAGAGGAAGAAGTAGAAGAAGTCAAAGTAGAAGATGAAGAAGAAGAAGAATAGGAAGGAGGAGAAAAAGAAGAAGAAACAAGAAGAAAAGAAAGAAGAAGAAGAAAGAAGAAGAAGAAGAAGAAAGAAGAGGAAAAAAAGAAGAAGAAAAAGAAAAAAGAAGAAGAAGAAGAAGAAGAAGAAGAAGAAGACGAAAGAAGATGATGAAGAAGAAGAGGAAAAAGAGGAAGGAGAAGAAAGAAGAGGAAGAAGAAAGAGGAAAAAAGGACAAGAAAAATAAGAAGTAGAAGGAAGAAGAAGAAAAAAAAAGAAAGAAGAAGAAAAAGAAGAAGAAATAGGAAAGAAAAAGAAGATGAAAGACAAGAAGAAGGAAGATTAAGAGGAAATATGAAGAAGAAAGAGAAAGAAAAAATGATGAAGAAGAAAAAAAATGAAGAAACTAATAGTGGTAGAAGAAGAAAAAAGAAGAAGAAGAAGAAGATGATGATGAAGATGAAAGAATTAGAAGAACAAGAAGAATGAAGAAGAAAAAGAAGATGTAAAAGAATAACACAAAAGTAGAAGAAGAAGAAGAAGAAGAAGAATAAAGAAGAAAATTTTAAAAAAAAGATAAAGAAGAAGAAAGAAGAAATGAGAAGAAAGAAGAAGAAGAAGAAAGGGGAAAGAGGAGGAAGAAGTAAAATAACAAAAGGAAGAAGAAAAAGAAGAAGCAGAAGAAGAAAAAGAAGAATAAGAAGACAACGAGAAGAAGAGGAAAAAGTTGAAAAAGTAGAGAAAGAAAAGGGAGAAGAAGAACAAGAAGAATAAAAAGTAGTAGTAGAAGAAGAAGAAAGAAGAAGAAGAAAAAGACGAAGATGAAAAGGAACAAGGAAGAAGAAGAAGAACAAGAAGAACAAGAAGAAAAGAAGAAGAAGAAGAAGAAAAAGAAGAAGAAGAAAAAGAAGAAGAAGAAAAAAAAAGAAGAAGAAGAAAAAGAAGAAGAAGAAGAAGAAGATGAAGAAGAAGAAGAAACATTAAGAAGAAGAAGAAGAAAATGAAGAAAGAAGAGAGAACAAGAAAGAACATTAAGAAGAAAGGGAAGAAGAAAGAAGATTAAGAAGAAATAAGAAGAAGAAAGAACAAGAAGAAAGTAGTAGTAAAAGAAGAAGAAGCAGAAGAAGAAGAAGAAGAAGAAAGAAGAAGAAGAAGAAGAAGAAGAAGAAGACGAAGAAGAAAGATGCATAAAAAAGAAGAAGATGGAAGATGACAAAAAAAAAATTAGAAGAAGAAGAAAAAAGAAGAAGAAGAAGAGGAAGAAGAAGAAGAAGAATGAAGAAGAAGATGAAGAAGATGTAGAAAATGAAGTAGAAGAAGAAGATGAAGAAAAAAGAAGAAGAAGAACAAAGATGAAGGTGATAGAAGAAGTAGAAAAGGAAGTGAAAGTAGTAGAAGAAGAAGAAAAAGAAGAAGTAGAAGTAGAAGAAGAAGAAAGAAGAAGGACAAAAATAAGAAATAAGAACATGAAGAATTACAAGAGGTAGAAAGTTAGAAGATGAAAAAGAAAAAAAGATGAGGAAGGACAAGAAGAAGAACGAGAAGAAGAAGAAGAATAAACAAGAAGAAGAAGAATAAACAAGAAGAAGAAGAAATAGAACGAGAAGACGAAGAAGAAACAACAACAACAACAAGAAGGAGAAGTAAAAAGAGGAAGAACAAGATGAAAATGAAGAAGAAGAATATGAAGAGGAAGAAAAAGAAGAACAACCAAGAAGAAGAAGAAAAAGGATGAAGAGAAAAGAAGAAGAAGAAGAAGAAAGAAAAAGAAGAAAGTAGAAAAAGAAGAAGAAGAAGAAGAAGAAGAAGAAGAAGAAGAAGAAGAAAAAGAAGAAGAAAGAAAAGGAAGAACAAGAAGAAAGAAGAAGAACAAGAAGAAGAGGAAAGAAAGAAAGAAAGAAAAAGAAGAAGAAGAGGAAGAGAAGACGAAGTAAAAAAACAAAGAAAGAAGAAGAAGAAGAAAAAGATGAACAAGCAAGAAGATGAAGATGAGGAAAGAAGAAGAAGGAGAAGAGGAGGAAGATGAAGAAGAAAAAGTAGAAAGGAGAAGAAGCAGAAGAAGAAGAAGAAAGAAGAAGAAGAAGAAGAAAAAGAAAAAAATTAGAAGAAGAAGATGAAGAAGAAGAAGAAAGAAAAGAGAAAGAAGAAATAGAATAAAGAAAAAGAAGAAGAACAACAATAAGGATAAGAAGAAGGAAGATTAACGAGAAAGTAGAAGAAGAAAAAAAAGAAAGAAGAAGAAAGAATAAGAAAAATAAAGTAGAAGTAGAAGAAGAAGTGGAAAAAGGAAGATGGAGAAGAAGAAGAAGAAAAACAAAAAGAAGAATAAAAAGAAGAAAGAAGATCAAGAAGAACAACAAGAGGCAGAAAATGAAGAAGAAAAAGAAAAAAAAGGAGAGGAAAAAGAAGAAGTAGAAAGAAGAAGAATAATAAAGAAGAAGAAGAAACAAGAACAAGAAGCAGAAGAAGAAGAAGAAAGAAGAAGAAGAAGAAGAAGAAATAAGAAGAAGAAGAAGCAGAAGAAATAAGAAGAAGAAAACGAAGAAGAAAAACGCAGAAGAAGAAGAAAGAAAAAAAAGAAAGAAAAAATAAAATGAAGAAGAAGAAGAAGAAGGATAAGAAGAAAGAAGATTAATAAGAAAGAAGAAAAAAAGAAGAACAAAGAAGAACAAAGAAAAAAAAATAAGGAAGAAGAAGTAAAAAAAGAAAGAAGAAGGAGAAGAAGATGAAGAAGAAGAGGGAGAAGAACAAAAAGAAGAAGAAATAAGAAGAAGAAAAAAGGAAGAAGAGGAAGCAGAAATAAGAAGAAGCAAGAAGAAGAAGAAAGTAGAAGAAGAAGAAGAAGAAGAAGAACAAGAAGAAGAAGAAGAAGAAAAAGAAGAAGGAAAAGAAGAAAGAAGCATAAAGAAGAAGAAGAAAGAAAACAAACAAAAAAAGAAGAAGAGGAAACAAAAAGGAAACAAAGAAGAAGAAGAAGAAGAAGAAGAAGGAAGAAGAAGAAGAAGAAGGAGGAGGAGGAGAAGAAGAAGAAGAAAGAAGAAGAATAATGAAGAAGAAAGAAGTAGAAGAAGATAGAAGAAGAAGAAGAAAGTAGAAGATGAAGGAAGAAGAAAAAGAATGAAGAAGAAGAAGAAGAAGAAGAAGAAGAACAAGAATAAATAGTAGAAGAGGAAGAAAGAAGAAGAAGAAGAAAGAAGAAGAAAAAGAAAGAAGATGAAGGAAGATGTTGAAAGAAAAAGAAGAAAAAAGAAGGGGAAAATAGAAGATGAAGAAAGAAGAAGAAGAAGAATTAGAATAAAGAAGAAGAAGAAGGAGAAGTTGAAAGAAGAAGAAGAAGAAGAAGAAGAAAGAAGAAGAAAAAGAAAGAAGATGAAGGAAGAAGTTGAAAGAAAAAGAAGAAAAAGAAGGGGAAAGTAGAAGATGAAGAAAGAAGAAGAAGAAGGAGAAGAAGGAAGAAGAAGAGGAAAGAAGAAGAAGAAGATAAATGGAGTAAAAGAAGAAGAAGATGTATAAAAAAGAAGCATAAAAGAATTTGAATGAAGAAGAAGAAGAAGAAAAAAAAAAGAAAAGGAAGAAAAAGAAGAGGAAAGAAGAAGAAGAGGAAGAAGGAAGATGGAGAAGAAGAAGAAGAACAACAACAAGAAGGACAAAAAGAAGAAAGAAGAACAAGAAGGACAACAAGAGACGGAAAAGGAAGAAGATGAAAAAGAAAAAAAAGGAGAGGAAAAAGAAGAAGTAGAAAGAAGAAGAAGAATAAAGAAGTAGAAGAAGAAGAAAAAAGAAGAAGAAGAAGAAGAAGAAGAAGAAGAAGAAAGAAGAAGAAGAAGAAGAAATAAGAAGAAGAAGAAGCACAAGAAGATGAAGAAAAAGACGAAGAAGAAAAAGAAGAAGAAGAAAAACGTAGAAGAAGGAGAAAGAAAAAAAAAAGAAAGAAGAAATAAATGAAGAAGAAGAAGAAGGATAAGAAGAAAGAAGATTAATAAGAAAGAAGAAGAAAAGAAGAAGAAGAAAGAAGAACAAAGAACAAAAAATAAAGAAGAAGTAGAAGAAGACAGAAGAAGAAGAAGAAGAAGAAGAAGAAGAGGGAGAAGAAGAAGAAAAAGAAGTAGAAATAATTAGAAGAAGAAAGAAGGAAGAAGAGGAAGCAGAAAGAAGAAGAAGAAAGAAGAAGAAGAAAGAAGAAGAAGAAGAAGAAGAAGAAGAAAAAGAAGGACAAGAAGAAAGAAGAAGCATAAAGAAGAAGAAGAAAGAAGATGAAGAAAAAGAAGAAGAAGAAGAAAAAGAAGAAGAAGAAATAAAGAAGAAGAAGAGGAAGAAGAAGAAGAAGAGGAAGAAGAACGAGGAGGAGGAGGAGAAGAAGAAGAAAGAAGAAGAATAATGAAGAAGAAAGAAGAAGAAGAAAGAAGAAGAAGAAGAAAGTAGAAGATGAAGGAAGAAGAAAAAGAAGGAAGAAGAAGAAGAAGAAGAAGAACAAGAAGAATAAAAAAATGGAAGAGGAAGAAAGAAGAAGAAGAAAGAAGAAGAAAAAGAAAGAAGATGAAGGAAGAAGAAGTTGAAAGGAAAAGAAGAAGAAAAAAGAAGGGGAAAGTAGAAGATGAAGAAAGAAGAAGAAGGAGAAGTTGAAAGAAGAAGTAGAAAAAAGAAGCAAAACAAGAAGGAGAAGAAAGAAGAAGAATGAAGAAAAATAAGAAGATGAAGA
>JAIUJO010001790.1:37500-38680 GCA_023846275.1 Vanilla planifolia | reverse complement strand
TTCTCCTTCTTCTTCTTCTCCTTCTTCTTCTTCTCCTTCTTCTTCTTCTTCTTCTTCCACTTCTTAAAGTTCTTCTACTTCTTCTTCTTCTTCTTCTTCATCATCTTCTATTTCATCTCCTTCGTCTTCTTCTTCTTCTCCTTCTAGAACTACATCCTCTACTTCTTCTTCTTCTTCTACTTTTCCTATTTATCATCACCATCTTTTTATTCTTCTTCTTCTGCTCCTTCTTCTTCTTCTTCTTCTTCTTCTTCCTCTTTTTCTTCTTGTTCATCATTTTTTCTTTTTATTCTTCTTCTTCTTCTTCATCTTCTTCTCTTCTTCTTCTTATACTTCTTCTTCTTCACCTCCTCCGTCTACTTCTTCTTCTTGTTATACTTCTTCTTCTTCTTCTTCAGCATCATCATCTTCTTCTTCTTCTTCTTCTTCTTCTTCTTCTTCTTGTTCTTCATCATCTTCAAGTACTTCTTCTATGACTACTACTACTATTTTTTTTCTTCTTCTACTACAACAACTTCTTCTTCTTCACCTACTACTACTACTTCTTCTTCTACTACTACTGCTACCACTACTGCTTCTTCTTCTACTTCCTCAACTTCTTCATCTTCTTTTTCTTCAGCATCTTTTTCTTCTTTTTCTTCTTCTATTTCTTCTTCTTCTTCTTTGTTTCCTTCTACTACTTCTTCTTCTCCTTCTACTTCTTCTTTTTCTACTTCTTCTTCTTCTTCTTCTTCTACTACTACTGTTACTACTACTTCTCCTTCTTCTTCATTTTCCCCTTCTTCTCCTTCTTCTTCTTCATCTTCCCCTTCTTCTTTGTCTCCTTCATTATCTTCTTCTTCTTCATCATCTTCATCTTCTTCTTCTTCCTTCTTCTTTTTCTACTTCTTCTACTTCTTCTTCTTTTTCTTCTTCTTCTTCAGCTACATCATCTTCGTCTTCTTCCTCTACTTCTTTATCTTCTTTTTTTTTCTTGATGTTCTTCTTCTTGTTCTTCTTATTTTTCTTCTTGTTCTTGTTCTTCTTCTTTCTCTTATACTTCTTCTTTTTCTTCTTATTCTTTCTCTTCTTCTACCTCTTCTACTTCTTCTTCTACTTCTACTTCTCCTTCTTCTTCTTCTCCTTCTTGTTCTTCTCCTTCTTCTTCTTCTCCTTCTTCTTCTCCTTTTTCTCCTTCTTC
>JAIUJO010001790.1:27500-35000 GCA_023846275.1 Vanilla planifolia | reverse complement strand
CCTCTTCTTCTTATACTTCTTCTATTTCTTCTTATCCTTCCTCTACATCTTCTTCTTATTGTTACACTTCTTCTGCTTCCTTTTATTCTTCTTCATCTACATCTTCTTCTTCTTCTTCTTCATTATCATCATTTTCTTGTTCTACTTCTTGTTTTTCTTCTTCTTTTTATTATTATTTTTCTTCTTGATCTTTTTCTTCATCATCTTCTTCCACTTCTTCTTCTTCTAATTCTTCTTTTCCATCTTCTTCTACTTCTACCTCTTCTACTTTTTCTTTTTCTTCTTCTTCTTCTTTTTGTTCTTCTTCTTCTTCTTCTTCTTCTTCGTCTTCTTCTTCTTCTTCTCCTTCTTCTCCTTTTTCTGCTTCAACATCATCTTCTTCTTCTCCATCTTCTTCTTCTTCTACTACTACTTCCTCTTCTTCTTTTTCTTCTACTTCTTTTTTCTTCTTCATTTTATTCTTCTTCTACTTCTTCTTCTTCTTCTTCTTCAACTTCATCATGATCATCTTCTTCTTCTTCTTCTTTTTCTTCTTCCTCTACATCTTTATCTTCTTCATGTTCTTCTTATTCTTCTTCTTTTTCTTCTTCTTCTTCTTTTTCTTCTTCTGTTTCTTCTTCTTCTTCTTTTTCTTCTTCTTCATGTTCTTCTTTTTCTTATACTTCTTCTCCTTCCTTTTCCTCTTCTTTGTCTACTTCTTCTTCTTCTTTTTCTTCTTCTTCTTCTTCTGCTTCTCTTGCTTCCTCCTTTTCTTTCTCGTCTCCTAATTTTTCTTGTTCTTCTTTTTCTTCTTCTTGATCTTCTTCTTCTTCATCATCTTCTTCTACTTCTTCTTCTTCTTCATCATCTTCTTCTACTTCTTCTTCTTCTTCTTCTTCATCTTATTCTTCTTCTACTTCTTCTTCTTCTTCATCTACTTTATTTTCTTCTTCTTCTTCTTATTCTTTTTCTTCTTCTCCTTCATCTTCTCCTTCTTCTTCATCCTCTTCATCCTCTAGTTCTTCTTCTTATTATTCTTCCTCTTCTCCTTCTTCTTCTTCATCTTCTAGTTCTACTTCTTCTTCTTCTTCTTTTTCTTCTTCTTCTTCAACTTTTTCTTCTTCTTCTTCTTCTTTTTCATCATCAACTTTTTCTTCTTCTATTACTTTCTCTCTTTTTCTTCTTCTACTTCTTTCACTTCTTCTTCTTCTTCTTAAAATACTACTACTACTACTTCTTCTTCTTCTTCTATTTTTTCTTCTTCTTCTTCTTCATCTTCTTCTTCTTCTTCTTCTTCTGCTTTTTCTTCTTAATCTCCTTCTTCTACTTCTTCTTCTTCTTATTTCTCTTCCTCTTCTACTTCTCTTTCTTTTCTTCTTCTCCTTGTTCTTCTACTTCTTCTTCTTCATCTTCTTCTTGTTCTATTACTTCTTTTACTTCTTCTTCTTCTTCTTCATCTTCTTCTTCTTCCTATTCTCCTGCTTGTCATTCTATTTCTTCTTGTTTTACATCTACATCTTTTTCTTTTTCTTTTTCTTCTTCTTCTTCTTCTTCTCTTTCTCCTTCTTCACCTTCTTCTCTTTCGTCTTCTTCTAATTCTTCTCCTTTTTCTTCTTAAACTTCTTCTTTTTCTTCTTCTTCTTCTTCTTCTTCATCATCTTCTTCTTCTTCTTCTTCACCTTCTTCCTGTTCTTCTTCTTCTTCTTCATCTTCTACTACTTCTTTTTCTTCTTCTTATTCTTCTTCTTCTACTTCTTCTTCTTCATCTTCTTCTTCTTCTTATACTTCTTCCCCTTCTTGTTCTTGTTCTTCTTATTTTCCACTTCTACTTCTTATTATTAATATTCTTCTTCCTTTACTACTTCTACTTCTTCTTCTTCGTCTTCTTCTTCACCTTCTCCTTCTTCTTCTACTTTTTCTTCTTCTTCTTTTTCTTCTTTTTCTTCTTTTTCTCCTTCTCCTTCTTCTTCTTCTTCTTCTTCACCTTATTTTTCTACTTCTTCCCTTCTTTTCTTCTTCTTCTTCTTCTTCTTCCTCTTCTTCTACTTCATCATCATCATCTTCTTCTTCTTCTTGTTCTTGTTCTTCTTCTTATTCTTCTTCTTCGTCTTCTTCTTCTTTTTCTTCTATTACTTCTTCTTTTTCTTCTTCTTCTTCTTTTAATTCTTCTTCTTCTTCTTCTTCTTCTTCTTCTTCATCTTCTTCTCCTTCTTCTTCTTCTTCTTTGCCTTCTTTTACTTCTTTTTTTTTCTTCTTCTTCTTCTTCTGCTTCTTCGTATTTTTCTTCCTCTCCTTCTTATTCTCCTTCTTCTTCTTCTTCTTCTACTTCTACTTCTTCTTCTTCCTCTTCTTCTTATTCTTCTCCTCCTCCACCTCCTTCTTCTTCCTCATCTTCTTCTTCTTCTTCTTCTTCATTTTCTTCTTCTTTCTCTTCTTCTTCTTCTTCTTCTTCTGCTTCTTCTTCTTCTTCCTCTTCTGCTTCCACTTTTTATTCTTCTTCTTATTCCTCTTCTTCTTTTTCCCCTTCTTCTTGTTCTTCTTCTTGTTTTTCATCTTCTTTTTTTCTTCTTCTTGTTCTCCTTCTACTACAACTACTACTACTTCTTCCTCTTCTTCTTGTTCTTCTTCTTAATCTCTTCTTCATCTTCTTCTTCTTCTTCTTCCTCTTCTTCTACTTCTTCTTTCTCTTGTTTTTTCTCTTCTTCTACTTCTTCTTCTCCATCTTCTTCCTCTTGTTCTTCTACTCCTTCATCTCCATCTTCTACCTCTTCTTCTTCTTCTACTACTTCTTCTTCTACTTCTTCTTCTTCTTCTTCTTCTTCTTCTTCTTCTTTTTCTTCTTTTTCTTTGTCTTCTTAAACTTCTTCTTCTTCTACTTCTTCTTCTTCATCTTCTTCATCTTCATCATCATCATCTTCTTCTTCTGCTTCAACCTTTTCTTCCTCAACATCTTCTTCTTCTTCTTCTTCTTCATCTTCTTCTTCTTATCTTCTTCTCTTTCTTCTTTCTCTTGTTCTTCTTCTTCTTCTTCTTCTTCAACCTCTTCTTCTTCCTCTTTTTCTTCTTCTTCTTCTTCTTCTTCTTCTTCTTCTTCTTCTTCAACTTCTTCTTCATCTTCTTCTTTTTCTACTTCTTCTTCCTCTTCTTCTTCTTCTTCTTCCTCTTCTTGAACTACTTCTACTTCTTCTTCTTCTTCTTCTTCTTCTTCTATTTCGTCTTCTTCTATTTCTTCTCCTTCTTCTTCTACTTCTTCTTCTACTTTTTTTTCTTATTCTTATTCTTGTTCTTCTTATTTTTCTTTCTTCTTTCTCTAGTACTACATCTTCTTCTTCTCCATCTTCTTCTTCTTCTACTTCTTCTTTTTCTTCTTCTTCTTTTTCCAATCTACCATCATCATCTTCTTCTTCTTCTACTTCTTCTTCTTCTTCTTCTACTTCTTTTTCATCTTTGTCTTTTTCTTTTTATCGTTCTTTTTCTTCTTCTTCTTTTTCTTCTTTTTCTCCTTCAACTTCATCTTCCTCATCTTTCTCTTCTTCTTCTTCTTCTTCTTTTTCTTCTTCTTCTTCTTCTACTTCATCTTCTTCTTTTCTTCTTCTTTTCTTCTTCTTATACTTCTTCTTCTTCTTCTTCTTCTTCTTCTTCTTCTTCTCCTTCTTCTTCTTCTTCCACAACTTCTACTTATTATTATTATTCTTCTTCTTCTTAATCTTCTGCTTCTTCTTTTTCTTCTTCTTCTTCTTCTTCTTCCTCCTCCTCCTCTTCTACTTCTTGTTCAACTTCTTTTTCATCTTCTTCTTCTAATACTAATTCTTGTTCTCTTCTCCTACTACTTCTTCTTCATCTTCCTCTTCGTTTCCTTCTTCTTTGACTTCTACAACTTCTTTCTCTTCTTCTTCTTCTTCTTCTTCCTCCTCGTCTCATCTTCCTCTTCTGCATTTTCTTCTTCATCTTCCTCTTCTTGATCTGCCTCTTCTTCATCATCATCATCATCATCTTCTTCTTCTTCTACTTTGACTCCTTGTTCTCCTTCTTCTTCTTCTTCTCCTTCTTCTTCTTCTTCTTTTCTTCTTCTTCCCCTTCTTCTACTTCTTATACTTCTTCTTCTTCTCCTCCAACACTACTACTACTACTAGTATTACTGCTACTACCTCTTCTTCTTCTTCTTCTTCTTCTTCTACTACTGCAACAACTACTACACCTTCTTTCTCTTCTTCTTCTTCTTCTATCTATTACTCTATTTCCTCTTCTACTTCATCTTCTTCTTCTTTTTCTTCTTGTTCTCCTTCACCTTCCTGTTCTTCTTTTTCTACTTCATTTTCCTCCTCTTCTCCTTCTTCTTCCTCCTCTACTTCTTCTACTTCTTCTTCTTCTTCTTTTTCTGCTTCTTCTTCTTCTTCTTCCTCTTTTTTTTTCTTTTTCTTCTACTATTATTATATCTTCTTCTTCTTCTTCTTCTTCTTGTTCTACTTCTTCTTCTACTACTTCTTCTTCTTCTTCTTCTTCTTCTTCTTCATCTTCTTCTTCCTGTTCTTCTTATTCTTCTTCTTCTTCTTCTCCAATTTCTTTTATTACTACTACTAGTACTATTACTACTTCTTCTTCTTCTTTTTCTTCTACTTCGTCATTTTCTTCTTGTATTTCTTCTTCTTCTTTTCTTACACTTCTTCCCCTTCTTCTTGTTATACTACTACATCAACTACTTCTTCTTTTTCTTCTTCTTCTTCATCATCTTCTTCTTCTTCTTCTTCTTCTACTTCTTCTTCTTCCTCTTTTTCTTCTTCTTTTTTCTATTCTTCTCCTTCTTCTTCTGCATCGCCTTCTTCTTCTTCTTCTTCTTCTCCTTCTTCTTGTTCTTCTCCTTCTTCTCCATCTTGTTCTTATTCTTCTTCCTCTTCCTCTTCTTCTTCTACTTCTTATTCTTCTTCTTCTTCTTCTTCCCTTCTTCTTTTTCTTCTTCTTCTTCTTCTTCTTCTTATACGTCTTCTTCTCCTTTTTCATCTAATTCTTCTTTTACATCTCCTTATTCTTGCACTTCTTCTCCTTCCTTTTCTTCTACTTCATCTTCTTCTTCTTCTAATTCTTCATATACATCTTCTTCTTGTTCTTCTACTTCATCATCATCATCATCTTCTTCTTCTTCTTCTTCTTCTTCTTCATTTTCTTCTGCTTCTTCTTTTTCTGCTACATTTTTTTCTTTTTCTTGTTCTTCTTTTTCATCCTCTTTTTCTTCTTCTCTTCTTTTGTTGTACTACTACTTCTTCTTCTTCTTCTCTTCTTGTTCTTCTTCTTCATCTACTTCTTCTTCTTCTTCTTCCTCTTCTTCTTCTTCTTCTTCTTCTTCTTCTTCTTGTTTTTCTTCTTCTACTTCTTCTCCATTTTCCTATTCTTGTTCTTGTTCTTCTTCTTCTACTTCTTCCTCTTTGTCTTCTTCTTCTTCTTCTTCTTCCTCTTCTTTTTCTGTTTTTTCTCTTTCTTTTTCTTCTTCTCCTTGCTCTTCTTCTACTTCTTCGTTTACTTTGTCTTCTTCTCGTTCTACTACTTCTTCTTCTATTTACTCTTCTTCTACATCTAATTCTTTTTCTTCTTCTCTATCATCTTCTTCTTCTCCTTCATCTTCTTCTTGTTCTACTACTTCTTCTCCTTCTTCTCCTTCTTCGTCTTCTTCTTCTTTTTCTTCTTCTTCTTCATCTTCTATTTCTTCTTCTTTTTTCTTCTTGTTCTTGTTCTTCTTCTTCTTACAAATCTTCTTCATCTTCTTCTTCTTCTTTTTCTTCTCTTCTTCTTCTTCTCCTTCTTGTTCTTATTCTTCAAATTCTACTTCTTCTTCTTCTTTTTCTTCTTCTACTTCTCCTTCTCTTTTTTCATCTTCTTCTTCTTCATCATCTTCTTTTTATTCTTCTTCTTTTTTGTCTTCTTTTTTTCTTCTTCTCCTTCTCCCTCTTATTCCTCTTCTTCTTCCTCTCCTACTGAATCTTCTTTTTATTCTAGTTCCTCTTCATCTTCTTCTTCTTCTTTTATTTCTTCTTCTTCTTCTTCTTCCCTTCTTTTTCTTCTTCTTCTTGTTCTTCTTTTTCTTCTTTTTCTTCTTACTCATCATCTTCTTCACCTTCTTCTTCTTCTTCCACTACTTCTTTGTCTTTTTCTTTTTCTTCTTTTTCATCTTCTTCTTCATCCTCTTCCCCTTCTTCTACTTCTTCTTGTTCTTCTTCATCTTCTTCTTCTTCTTATTATTATTATTATTATTCTTATTCTTCTACTACTTCTTTTTCTTCCTCTTCTTCATCCTCTAATTCTTCTTTCTCTTCTTTTTCTTCTTCTTCTTCAACATCATGATCATCATCATCTTCTTCTTCTTATTCTTATTCTTCTTTTTCTTCTTCTTCTTCTTCTTAATCATCATTTTCTACTTCTTCTTGTTCTTGTTCTTCTTCTTCTTCTTCTTCTACCTCACCTTATTTCACTTCTTCTTCTTGTTCTTCTTCATTTTCTTCTTCTTCAAGTTCTCCTTCTTCTTCTCCTTCTTCTCCTTCTTCTTCTTCTTCTATCTTTTCCTTTTCTTCTTCTTCTTGTTCTTATTGTTCTTCTTCCTCTGGTTCTTCTTCGTCTTCTTCTTCTTTTTGATTGTCTTCTTCTGCTTCTTCTGCTACTTCTTCTCATCATCATCTTCTTCTTCATCTTTTTCTTCTTTTTCTTCTTTCACAACTTCTTCTTCTTCTTCTCTTCTTCATCTTCTTCCTCTTCTTCTTCTACTTCTTTCTCTTTTTCTTATTCTTCTTCTACTTCTTCTTCTCCATCTTCTTCTTCTTCTTCTATTTCTTCTTCTATATCTTCTTCTCCTTCTTCTTCCTCTTCTTCTTCCACTTCTTCTCTTTCTTTTTATCCTTCCCCTTCTTCATTCTCTACTTCTTCTTCTTCTTCATCATCTTCTTCTTCTTCTTGTTCTACTGGTTATTATTTTTCTTCCTCTTGTTCTTCTTCATCATCTTCTTCTTCTTTTATTTCCTCTTCTTCTACTTCTACTTCTACTTCTTTTTCTTCTTCTGCTTCATCTTCTCCTTCTTCTTCTTCTCCTTCTTCTTCTTCTTCTTTTATTATTTCTTCTCCTTCTTCTGCTTCTGCTTCTTCCCCTTCTTCTTCCTCATCTTCCTCTCCTTTTTCTTCTACTTCTTCTTCATTTTCTTCTTCTTCTTCTTCTTCTTCTTCTTCTTCTTCATCCTCTACTTCGTCTTTTTCTCCTTCTTCTTCATCTTCTTCATCTTCTTCTTCTTCTTCTTCTTCTTCTTCTACTTCTTTTTCTTTTTCATCTTTTTCATCTTCTTCTTATTCTTCTTCATCTTCTTCTCATTCTTCTTCTTGTTCTTGTTCTTGTTCTTCTTCTTCTTCTCTTCTTCTTCTTCTCTTCTTCTTATTCTTCTTCTTCTTCTTCTTCTTCTTCTTCTTCTTCCTCTTCTTCTACTAGTAGTACTTCAACTTCTTCTTTGACTTCTTCTTCTTCTTCTTCTTCTTCTTCGTCTTCTTCTT